>JAKWJD010001764.1:7577738-7745234 GCA_027705065.1 Solanum peruvianum | reverse complement strand
TGTTGATTCTAAAGGACATTTGGCCCAAGTAACCACATCTAAAATTAGTAGGAAAAGGAAATACTAGTGAAGAAGTCATGTTGAAAATAATGGAGACCCTCCGGAGTGGCCCAGTGGTTTGAGCTTGGGACTTCCATGTTGGAGGTCTCAAGTTTGAAACCCTAGTCAGCGAAAGCGACGGGTTTGCCTTCTGGATCGAGCTCGTCGCACCAGGCTTGCTAGTGCAACTTACCTTTCCTATGTGGTTTGCGAGCTATTGCATAGGAGCAAGGGTTTTATCATGTGCCCATCAAAGGGAAGCGACTTCGGATTTCCCTTGTCATAAAAAAAATGGAGAAAAGAGCATAAGCAACAATACATAACCTAAGTAAAAGGTAATAAAAATATTAAAAATAAGATAGTGGTAGAATAACAATAATAATGCTGATAGGGAAAACTAGAAAACACTTAACTATCTACTTACCTTCTATCTTAATACTTTAAACACTTATTTTCCTGATCCCAAATTCTTGTGTCATAGTATTAATCTATGATTTGTGAATTAATGTAGTGTGATCTTTTTACTTTTCTAGTTGTTTCTATTACTTCTTGTTCCTTTGTGTTGTTACATCATGTCAAATATGTACCAGGTTATGGCACCTAATAAGCAATGGATGCAACTTGTTGATAGGCGGCTTGATGATGCTTACATAATTGGGGTGCAAAAATTTGTGGATTTTTATTTTAGAAGAACAGGAGACACGGATGAAATATGATGTCCTTGTGTCAAATGTTGCAACACTACTCCCCAAACACGCAAGATGGTTAGGGATCATTTAACTTTATATGGAATTATTAAAAAATTATACTTTTTAGTATCACCACGGCGAGAGGCTTGGTGAGCCACAACCAGATTCTGAATTTGAAGACGATGATGAAAATGGAATAAACGTTGAGGAGCTAAAAGACGCTAATTCCTCCGAGTTGTAACAGAAAATCAATCACTAAGAAGACGAATTCAATAATATAGAAAGGGAATCTGAAGGTCTTGCAAGTGAACCTTCATTGCCAACATCTTCAAGATGCACAAAATAGATATCGAATCATTTAACAGGTTAAGTTGTTTAAATTTAGGTTGTTAAAAACAACTTTGTTTGAGGTTGTTTGATGTTCACATTTTTACATGCTGCAATTATATATTTTGATCGATTAGAACTGACAAAAAAAAGGACTCGTTTGATAGCTAGTTAGAGTTGTGGAGATATTAGTTATGTAGAGATTAACTATGAGTGAATCTATAGATTATTTTATACGAGGTTTAGTTATGTTTTCATATTCTATCCTGCATAAAATAATACATAGATTCTCTCGTAACTTTACATATATTAGTTATGTGGATTTCTAAATAGATCAAAGTGATAAAAAAAAACACTTGTTTTTTAAGATGTCATAGAAATGTACCCAAAAAATTGTTTAATTTTTGTGTATAATGTACCAAAAAAATGTTTTAAATTTTGTGATGAGTGATTCTTTTCTAAATAGATTAACAAAAAGTATTAAGAGAATAACTTGAATTAGAGGGACTATCTATGTACAATAGAAAAATTCAAAATAAACACATATAACAAGATCATACACAATTTAAAATTATAGATTTACTTCTAATTATCGTTTTCTATCATTATCACCACAAATATTGAATCACGCATTTTTTATAGAGTTGACACTTTACGGACAACCCGACCCTGTTTGATTCGGGTCTGGATACGCTCAAACTCCGAGATCCGACAAGGAATAGTAATCCCACCGGAATAATTAAATCCATATTGATCTTCAACTTCTCTCAATAATTCAGTAAATAAAGGATGATTAAAATAAATAACAGGAACTAAAACCCTCTTACAATCTCCATCTCTTTGTCCCACATAAATTGCCATATGACCTTTTGGCACCACACTTGCCTTCTCTACATGTCCAATTTGTACGTAACCACGCCCCGAGCCTGAACCCAAAGCTTTAGAGCAAATAGTTTTGAGATGTTGGGTCCATTTCAAGAATCTTGAAAGTGGTTTTGCGGATATAAGTGAAGTGACATGATTTTTTAGAACAAAACCATGGAGCTTGGTCATGTTATATATATGTACGTGCACTACAAGAAAATGACCTTTTTTACAAAAGACAGGAGAACAATCTTTAAAAGTTTGATACTTGACACGAAAAGATCATAACAACTAGTAAAACCCTATTGTTATAGGTTTCGCGCTATAATTTCAATAGTGACTAGTTAATAATTTTTGTCCCTAAAAGATTTTTAGGGAACATATAATTAGGAAGCAAGGAAGGGAAAAACTTGAGAGAGCTAGTAAAGTGAGTCTCTCTCAAGTTTTTGTCCCTAGAAGGTAAGTGTTTCATTTCAAAAATATTTGTTTTGTCATAGTTTTAAAGCAAGAGGTTATGAAGAAGAACGTATTGATTGGGTGGGTGGGTGGGTGGGTGGGGGAAATTATAATAATTATGAATTAGAAAAATCAGAAGTACAAAGAATCAATTATGTAGTATTCCCTCCTATGTGTTTTTTTCTCAATTTATGTTGTATCATTCAATTTTTAGAGTTAAATCTTTTAATTTTAATTGTGAATTCTGATATAAATTTTTCATAAATTTAGAAATAAAATTTATATATTTAAAATAAAATCAAAATTTTATAAATTATATTAATTAATTACTCGAAATACTCTAAAGATTTTTTTTTAAAATTATTATTAAAAAAATGTGTGACTCTTTCAAAGATTGTTACGTATGCTTCTCCTGTCACATTTTATATGTCACCTTTTTTATTTTACACTTGTATTAAGAAAATATGTAATTTTACCCTTCTATCTTTATTTAATTTTTTTAATCAACTTTATAATAAATAATATATAATAGGTGAAATATGATAATTAATGTATAAATTTTATAAAATATTAAATATCGTGATTCAGCTATTCATACAACGAAATTACATATAAAATGGAACGGAGATAGTATTAAATATTGGAAAAATAGAAGAATATGGTAGAACTTAGAAGTCAATGAAGACGGAGTACATAAGTCTTCATGGAGTAGTACTTATTTGACTTTATATATTATTATTATAATATTATGAATCAAAAGATCCAAAAGAAAATTTAGAATTACGTGTATATAGCCTTTTAGTCAAATCTATTGTTTTTCTTTTTCTTTTCTTTTTATCGTGACTTGGATTTAGGGGGATAATTTGAGTCAACGGAAAATTCGAATTTAGTTTTTTGGGATGATAATTGATAGGTTGAATTTTTTTAATTATTTTTAAAATTTAATAATATAGAATTTAGAACATATTCGGAAATTCAATTTTTTATATATATATTAATATATGCATCGATATCCATATCATATGTATCCAATACCAAGGGTATATGGATTTAATTGGTTTCGAATTTTCAAATATCAAATTAAAATTTTTTATGTGAAATTTTAAATTTGTAAACAAATCAAACTGATAACAATTTTTTTGAATTTCGGATTGATGATTGTTTTTTTGGATAAAGTATGTAGATAAACACGCATATAATGAATTTGTGCTTAAAATATTATTTAATCCTCTCAAAATACAACTATCTAAGGTGTTTTTTATGAAGTAAACAACACAAAATATGATATAAGTGATAGACACTAAAATCGTAATAGTCCTATGGCTCTCGACTCTAGTGACTTTAGTCCTTATTAACGATAGAAAATTATACACTCTGAGAAACAAAATACTAGGTGAACTTTGAGGTTAAAAAAAAGGGAAAATTGTATAAAATAGCAAACTAATAACCTAAATTAAATTGAATAGCTAGGATTTAATTTAATTGTGCTCCATAGCAAACATTATCTAAAAATTTGCCAGCGTCTCTCTCCCAGGAATCTCGCTCGCCACTCTCCATTCTCGCTCGCCTCTCTCGCTTTATACACAGAAGTGTATAATTCTGTTTTCGTTTTGTATAAAGCGAGAGAAAATTGTATATACACATGCAAAAATGTATATCTTCGTGTTATACACTTAATTATACAATTTACAAACATTTTACTACTCCAAAAATTGCAGAGAAAAAGGCCAACGAATTATACAATTGCGAATTATACATTGTAGTGAAATACAATTTTCTCTAGCTTTATACAACAGAAGTGTATATATTGTGTTTCTGTTTTTGTATAAAGCGAGAAAAACATATATCTTCTTGCTATACACTTATAATTATGCAATATACATACATTTTAATTCGATTCAACTATATGCAAAGAAAATTATACAATTGCAGCGAAATAGGTCAGCGAATTATACAATTTAGGCCAGCGAATTATACACTTGTATATGTATAGCGAATTATACAGTTTTTATGTTTGCTATGGAGCGCAATTATGCAAAGTTTGCTATATTATATAAATATCAATTTTTTGTTTGCTATGTGTGAAAGTTGCCCAAAAAAAAATAAGAGGGAACTTCCAAATTGGGTAAAAATAATAGAAAATTTCAGCTCTAGTGACTTTAGTCCTTATTAACGATAGAAAATTATACATTCTGAGAAACAAAATACTAGGTGAACTTTGAGGTTAAAAAAAATAGAAAATTTCAAAAATATTTTAATCGATTAATTCAACATCGAACTTTAAACATCTAATTAATTCGATCAAAAAATAAAAATTCAAATCAAGCTATTCCTATTAAATTCGAGTGTCCACCCACCCCTACTTGATACTAGTCAAAATTGGAGACAAATTCATAATATATAACGAGAATTAATATGAATGGAATTAATAAATTCCACATTAGAGAAAGTATGTAATATAATTTGGGTTGGTGAGACTATAGGTTAGAAGTTTCCACTTTCGTCTTTCAGTAGTAAAATACTAGCGCCATCATACGAATATTAAACTTTTATTTAATAAATAAATTTACAACCCCTCTTTCCTATGTTATTAAGAAGTTCCAACATATTTTGTTTGGACAAATCTCTCCATTTTAGGAGCTAATTATTTAAATATATTCTAATTCGCAGTATTACATATTTTGTTACATATTGATGCATTCAGATATATATATCTCGATAAACATGAAATCAAAATTATGTATTATCTATATTACATAAACTATATTCAATAGATTCACAATTATTTGTTATGTAGATAAATAACGAATCTTGTTTGCCTCTCTGTACTCTTGCTCGCTACTCCCATGTATCATATGCATGTGAACTACACCAAATACGTACAAATGCATTTATCTAATGTAATTTGCATGTATCTGAGATACGAAACTATCTCGCTCGCCTCTCTCTCCATCTCGTTCCCCTAATAATGTATCTGATGACACAAATATATATATATATATATATATATATATATATTATATATATATATATAATATATATATATATATATATAGAGAGAGAGAGAGAGAGAGAGAGAGAGAGAGAGATATCTTCTTTGCTAACGGAGATGAACATTGTGTTTTCTTTGTTCTATTTAAAAATGTTTATGCGAATTTTTTATCTTATAATACGCGATATACTATATCTTATTTTCAATTTTTCTCTTGTTAGGAAAAGGTAGAGGTCCCATCCAACATGTTTAATTGTTACTCTAAGGTGGTGATTAAAATAGTACTAACAACCAATTTCATTCATAGAGATTTTTCCACAAATTCTATTCACGATTCAATTTTATCTGTAAATTCACTCCACTACTATTTTTATACTGGTAATACAAGCTTTAATACCAAGATTATCTCCATACAAATAGAAGTAGACAAGATAGAAAAAAAAATGAAAGGTAGCAAAGAGAACAAGATAGTCGAAAGTGAATCCAAGTAATTTTTCATGCCAAAAGAAGATCACTCTACTACAATGACTAATCAGTATTGTCTAACACTTGGTTGCATTCATTAACTTAGAAAATACACTTGATCAATAAACTACTCTCGTCTTCTCGAGTTGCCAAAAGGAGGATGTCAAACCAGTTTGTCATATGATGATCGACGCCATTATAAAACCAATGGAACTAACTTGTACACAATTAAGTCAACCATATAACTAATTGACTTAAGGTTCTAAAATTTTCATATAAGCAACAATATTTAAGGATTATGTCCTTTTGAGAAGATAGCCCAGAAGGATTCCCAGCAATGCAATGACGAGAACATATACAGTTGGGATACCACCACGACTTCTGTTACGTTCCCGTCTCAACAGCTCCTGCATAGGGCAAAGCTCAACAAGTTGAAATACAAAATTCAAAAGGCGCTATTTTAGCTTCTTGGAGCCAGAGTAGGCAAAGACCATTAATTTCAATGCAAATAGAGTGTTGAACTTGAAAATTCAAAAACACACCCAGATTGACTCTTCTTTGTTTGACACAAGGAGAGATGTTGGGTATATATAAAAAAATTAGCGTTAGACCCTAGCAACGTGTTGCCTAGGCATAAAGTGGATATTCTTATTGTCATGATTTTGTATTTTTCAAATGTATATAACATAAGTACTAGATATCAACACTATGATTGACATAACTTTCTATCTCTTAAAAGAACTGGAGATAACAACATGCTCCATAAACAAAACTAATATAAGCAAGTCCATTAAAAGCAAAACCTAGAATGTGGGACTGCTGAGTTCATTTTGCCTATGCAAACAGCAATGCACTGCATTTATTGTTGTCTCCTTTTCTCTACCCAAAAGCATATCAGGTAAATCATGGCCCTTTCTTCCTATCCTTAAATCACTTTCTACCACCTCAATAAACGAAACAACATGTGGAGGGTAGCAATGCATGATGAAATGGATATCAATAGAGAACAACTCGTTAGAATTCACAAGGAAAAAGTAAGGTAAGAGGCGGGAGGCTTGTTCAAGAAAAATGATACCAATGTCAAAAAGATAGCAGAGGTGTTTGACCTCAACAAATCATTTCTTTGCACAAACCTGACATTGGAACTACTTAGGTACTTTCAATGACAACATTAACAAAATGAGGCATATTTCACAGAGCAATTGTATTATCTCCAAATACCAAAGCCAGACAACCTCTGCTTGTGAACCAACAAGTAAATGCAATTTACGTCCTCCTTTCTTTTGTGTTAGGTATTTATTTATTTTTCTGATTAGTTCTATGTTATGAATTTCTTATCATTGTGCAATTGAGTTCAGCAATTTACTCCAGTACAATCCACGTCTTTTACTTTAAAAAGAAATGAATGATCATGTGAAATTATCAATGTGCCCGTCAGTAGTTGTGAGAAGTACATAAATTTTTTGAGAAAGGGAGAAAGCAGGTCGTAGAATATTTTATATATAAGAGGCCTTACCAATTCTTGCTGAAGCTTGTTATTTTGTTGCATAACAGAATTTTTCTCCTCTGTCAACTTCGAAATTAGTGCCTTTGTCTGCAACAAAGACAAAGAACCCTCAGCCTTCAATCTTCATTCATAATAGACCAATATACATGGAAGAATGGAGAACTACACCTAGCAAAGGATTGGTCAAATTGGCAATCTCTAAGTATTGGGACCACCTTTATAACGAAACAAGTATTCAATAAGATATGTAACACAAAGATAGTGATGTAGGAAATACTGGAAGCACATCCTGAAGGGATTAACAATCACCAATTGATGAAGCAAGGTGACTAACTATAGGTCTAACATCAAAGATTCATTTAAGTCAACCAAGTAGTGTTTGGAACAGAGTAGCCACAAACTATACTTGTAACGACTAAACAGTAACTACATTTCGAAAGAATAAAACTATACAAGTAATTACAGGCAAGTAAAAGTTTACTATCTAAATGACAGCCTTGAAACAAATGATTCCACTCAAGAACTTATAAGAGCACTCAAAGATTTATAGCTTTTCTCCAAGTAAAAATTCATTCCGATAGCATATAAACTCGTTAATTATGGGCTAGGTTAAAATTACAGACCATATAGGATATACTAGCAGTAGCAGACCTGTACCCCCCATGATCCTTACGAGAAGTATTGGCATATTGTTACCGTGGAATTGTTCAATAAAGAAGTCAGTTTCGCCAAAGAGGAAGGTTCTGTGAGAGAATTCAAACAAGCTAGTTTCAGGCAGTCAGGAAGCATTCATAAAGGGTAGACAAATAGCGGATGCTGCATTAGCGCCAAATGAATGCATCAATCCCCACTTGAAGAGGCCAAACAGGAGTTTCCTGCAAACTTGATTTGGAAAAAGCTTATAACCATGTAAACTGCCCCTTTCTCTTGGATATCCTGAAGCAGATGAATTTTGGCCCTACACGGATTCAATTAATACACACTTTTCTGTATACAGTGTGTTAATTAATGAAGATCCTGTTGGTTTCTTTAAGTCTCAAAGAGGATTGAAACAAGGTTACCCTCTTCCTTCTTAGCTAATTGTTTTGGAATGGAAGTGGCTAAGTTTGATGCTCAAGAAATCTGAAAGATCTTTAAAATTCGCGGAAGAGGGGTGGGTGCGGGGGGCGGGGGGCAGGGGGGGGACTGTTGAGAAAAAGCATTCTTCTCGAGGTGGTGTAACGCTATTCAATCAAGCTAAAATGGTAAGTAGGACAGATAATTTAGAGAAGTGGGAGTATATAATTTATAACAACTTTTAGCCAAAATGAAGAAGGTGGTGGGAAATGCACAAGTAGACACAGGAAGAAAACATGGGACAGATCAGAAGCTGGTGAATGCACAAGGGAACTTGCAGAAGATTAATTACAACTTAGATGTGTCTAAAATCAACACACTTCCCCAGAAGAACCTTTTCACTGATTGGGTAGAATGAACCAAGCGGAAATGAAATCATAGGAAGAAGCAATAAACCTACAACAATTCCTGGACTGAGGATAGTCTTCATTAATGGAAGGTTCATTAATCAACTATTAGAATATTCTAACAAATTAAATGCTTGTTATATCTAAACATTGTCCAAAAAGAGTTATGATTGTCGGATATCAAAATGAAGGCACATGTGCCTTCTACCTGCGCTTCAATTCTATAAAAACCACCTACCATGTTAGACAAATTCATCATCTTCTTTACTTCTTCCTTTATTCTTAAGTTGTTAAATCATTTACATAGGTAATATGTTATCAAAGGTCCAAGATTTCTTCAAATAGTTCCCATCACATTTGCTTATATATTTTCTTTTTTATTATTTGAGTACGAAACTACATCAATAATTACTTGTGTTGGATGGTATCCGAAGGTGTTAAAATGAGTAGTAATGAAAAGTTCATTGCTAAGATAACACATTCCATTAACAAGAAAATCATTTGATGAAAAATCTGTTAGTGTTGATGATGCTGATTTTTTTACAAGGCAAAGAAGCTTAAATGTACAACGCTACCACAGGCTGAATCAATGGGTGTTACTGAGAATAACCATGTTAATATGATAAACATGAAGATATCTTTTGTGCTAGTTGAGATATGACTTCAATGGATAGTGAAGTCAAATATTCATAAAAGTTAGGTGTTCCAATAGTGCATGATTATGGTTTCTTGTTAGGTGAATTGAGAGGTTTGGATGATCTCACTTTTAGGTGTAAATATGAAAATTTAATTTTAGCTGTTCAACTCAACAATGGTGTATTCCTCTATTGTAATTTTTGTATTTCATTATGAGAAGTTTGTTATCTTTTTAAATTTTTAATTATTTTTGTTTTCTTTCTCTTAAATGAGGCTTCATTTTATGTTAATGCATGAATTTAATATCTCAAAAGATCATTCAACTATAACATTTTTCTTCCTAAAATTTTTAAACAGTGGGATGCATGCATGCAATATCTGATCGAAATAGTTGCATGCAAAATCTGCCAAAAAAATATACACTAAAAATACAAGTGTGAAAAAAGAATAATTAATAGTGTTATACATCAAATACTTTTAATGTATAATTGTTCTACTTTAAAGGTTAAATTAAATTTTTAATATTTTTAAAAAAAAATTTAAGTTGGAATGCATGTTAATTCATTCAAGTTAAAATTAAAAAGATGCAATATGTAAGTTTTATAAATGAGAAGTTTCTTATGTTCTTAATTATTGGACATTGATCTTTTTCAATTTACACCTAGCTTTCATGTAATACCTATATAACTTCCAAACTGGATTAGCAAATATATAGAGAGGAGAAGGGGGGGGGGGGAGTTGGGGTCAGCTAGGGGAGGGGGGAGACAGAAGAAAAAGGGGAAGCATCCACAATGGAGTAACACGATGGGCCCCTATGCCTCATAGGTGTCTGGACCGTGCGCCTTGTCTTTAACATTCTTTTGTCGTCCGTTAAGGGACAAGGGCAAGGCGCAAGGTCCCATGCGCCTTCCCCCCTTTGGTTTCCTCGCAAAATTTGTTTGCCGCTTTGGAATTTTGGCAAGATTTTCTTACCTTTTAGTCTCCGGAACACAAGTAGGACTTCCCTCTATAATCTATATAGATCACGAATTAGCATAGAGGCTACCCTACTAACCAAGATGGCATGAAAGAGTATTGACTAGAATATAGAACAATGAAACGACTTGGATCATCCTTTTGGATAAACAACGCCGCAAAAGGCCAAAGAAACATATAGAACAAAATACATTGATAATGATCAAATATTGGCATCAAAAGAGAAACTAAGTTCACAATAGATCAAGTCATCAAGATGAACAGCATTTGCCAATGAGTTCACAAAGTAAAATAGAAAGAGTAATGCTTCACATAATTAAACCAACAGACACTGTTAAGGAATGCAGGAGTTATAAGTAATAAGGAAACACAGAAAGACAAATACACGAAACCCTATGGTTTCTGATACCAGAATTTCTCATTCAGGCTGAAGTCCATATATGGTAACAATATTGATACTAACACTAGCAAACAAGTACTTAGACATGAAGATTACCTCCAACGAGCTGTCTTGCTGCTCATTATAAGCTCTTGCAATCTGCAGCCAAAATATCCAGGAATCTTACATTCACTTCAGTTCTACTTTCCAGAAAGGAGAGATTTTGTATTTATTATTTAATAACATAAAAAAAATAACATCAAGAAAAGTTTTCGAAAAAACTCACATTTTTAAACTCGGATGTATTTACAGCTCCATTTTCAGATACTGAAGCCCTAGGAGAGGAACCTTCCTCAGACCCCTCCCTCACAGGCAATCGCAGTTGAGGTGGAACATACACCACTTTCAACTTGCAGTCCTCCACATAATTCCCTGACTCCTTATTGAACTATAACCAAAAAGTGCATCTAATAAACACACTACTTCTCATGAATATTGAAGAATGCCAGTAATTATTCTTACTACAACTTAAAGTTTTACCATCTCGGGAGTAATGTCCTTTGCAGCAGCTCCAGGGCTTGCAACAACACTTTGAAGCAGGAACTTATCCTTGCATTGCATATCTGGTGGAGCCTCTTTCTGAGCTTGCATTGTAACTAAACCAGAAATGGTTAAAGAAAAAAGTTACTCTCCATCGCATGACAAAAAGTTCTTTCGAATTCACTTACATGATATATTAGTAACAACAGAGGGAAAAACATCCAAATAATTGCAAAAACCTAAGCTTGATAGAGAAAACATCACATCAAATTCTATATAAATGAAATAGTATCAAAATCATTTCGAAACATCCGACCTTTAACTTCGCTGGAAGAATGAGGCATGACAATTCCAGTGTTGGGCCTTACACAATACTTCTTCGGATTCGTTGTTTTCACCTAAAAAAATAAAATTCAAACCTTCAAAATTTCGAAAAAAAAAACTAACTACACTTCAAATTTAGCAGATTACCTTGAAAGCAACATAATTATCAGACTTGTTCGTCAACTTCATTGAGCATGAGATCTGCCTTTTCAATTCAACTATCCATAAGCACAAAACAAAAGCAAATAAATTAACAACAGAGCAAGTGTAATACGGATCTTAGAAGTGACAAAAATGGAAACAGAGAACATCTCATTAGCCAAAGTAGAGAAGTTACAGGGGAATTGAAGCTCAACAGGATCGATTTGAAGTAGCTCTCCTCCGTTACTCATTCCTACGCAATCTTGTAAACGGCCTGAGCAGCAGTTTCACGGTGCCGGAAACTCAACGAAGAATTTTCACGGCGAGAATCTCGAATACTGAAGGAAGAGAGAGAGAGAGATATGGGGGGTTTTCGAAACTTTGGGGGAAAAAAGAGAGAGAGTGTGTGTGAGTGATGGGGTGCCAATAAGCAAAAACGTGATAACGCTGTCGTTTGTCTATGTTTTATGTTAGCTGCGTTTAAATGCGGCAAGTGTTTTCTTGTTTGGTGTGACCTACTCATAAATTGTTTGCGTTCACAACTACTTTGACTTTTGAAAATATAAGTTTAAAAATATGTTACAAAGATCTAGTACAGTTAAATTCGTATGATATTAAGATCACGTAATAGTTTAACTGGTTAGGTTTTATTATTAATAGTTTAATATTGTAAGATTAGTAAATAAAAGAAGTAAAATAAGCAGAAAATAGAAAATACGATTATCAGCTTGTTAGGTTTGATTATTAAAAATTTAATATTGTGAGATTTTTTGGTAGTACTGAATCTTGAAGATGTAGGTCTTAGCTCTGATAAAGTTAGAGAGTCAAAATGCTTCAAGGATAAATGCATAGTAAGTAAAATAAACTTGGAGCTCAAGAATAGAAGTGTTGTTGTATTCCTTGGAATTCATAATGTAACACCCCGTAGTCAAAATAGACCAAAAATTAGTTTTTTTCTGAAAAGATCTGCAAGTGCAACCAACGGTGACATCGACGATCCGTATGACAGACGACGATCCGTCCTGCACAACCATCGATGGGATCAGAAACTTCCAAAAATTTAGCCGGGAAAAATTGGCTAAGTCTTGATCGACGGACGGATCGACAGTCCGTAGGTCTTACGACGGTTCGTAGTCCGTGACCGTCGATCGAGACCCCCATTCACCTACTCTCTAACAAGAGCTACGGATGACCAGCACGATCCGTAGGTGAAACTACAGTCCGTAGCTCTGACCGTAGGGGGAAAATGTGCAGACAATTCAGGGAAAATGCAGTTGTGTCAAGTTCAAATATTCATAACTCTTATCACAAAATGAATTAGGTGTCCCATGACATACCCATAGATAGATAATTGAATTAGCTTTCCATAGCCACCAACCTTGCTAAAATCCGACCTTCGAATAAAACGTTATGCCCATTTTACTAAAGGTCTATCGAACACGCCCAGTCGACGGACCCAACGACGGGGCGTCGGTCAAACGGTGGACCGTCAGTCCTGGCCGTCGTTTGGTCTGACAACAACTTTCCCAGGGGTCTTTCCGTTTAAACCGTAAGTTACGTCGTTTTGACCCTAAATCATCATATTTTAGTCAATTTAAGCCTAAAAACATAATTAAAATATATTTAACTCAAATCATTAAATCAAAACTTAGAAATTTAGAAGCAAGAGAGGAGAAAAAGCTCAAGAACCCTAGTTCAACAATGCCACAAGCTCCAGCAGTTCCAGCCCCGAAACTTAAGTATTTGTTGTTAGGATCGAATTCACGCACACACACTAGATGAATGAAGAACACAAGAACTTTCAAGAGAAAAGAGATGAGAAATCTAGAGAGAGAGAGAAAACCCAATATTTCGTGGTAACACCCCGTGAGTAAACTTCCACGGCGGTGAGGTATATTTATATTAATAAATCAGAGTATTTTTTGTTACAGATAATAAATAGGAAAGCCTAAAATAGAGAATAAATAGGAAAACCTAAAATAGAGAATAAATAGGAAAGCCTAAAATTAATCAGGCTCCACTACCTAACAATTCTCCCACTTGGAGACTCACTCAGTCATCCAAAAATTACATTCTCAAAAAAAAAAATCTCTTCATCATCAACATCTTTACCGCACCACAACATCTGTAGCAACAACTACAGAAGACCAACTGAGGTTTTACATAACCTCAGTTTCCCAACATCAACACATTTCGTCAACATGTTTGCCGGGTTCTTTGCACCCTCTATCTTCTCCAAGCACATATCACCATCCTCCACTGCCCTGCGAGTGAAATGGTATCGCCTTGTGATGTGCTTTGTCTTCGAATGATAGACTGGATTTTTCACCAACTGTATGGCACTCTGGCTATCTGAGTAAAGAATCTTCTCGCTCTGCTTCTTGCCCAATTCCTCAAGATAATCTGCCAGCCATATCATCTCTTTCCCAGCTTCAGCTATTGGCATATACTCAGCTTCAGTAGATGAAAGAGAAACACACTTCTGAAGACTGGACATCCAACTCACTGTTGTTCCACCTATGGTGTAAATGTACCCGGATGTACTCTTGCTCGAGTCAACATCCCTACCAAGATCAGCATCCACAAAACCCTGTAGAGTCACATTGCCTTTTCAAAAACAAAGTGAAGTACTGGATGTACCTCTTAGATATCTCAGAAGCCACTTCACAGCTTCCCAATGCTCTTTCCCAGGGTTCGCCATGTACCTGCTAACAACTCCCACTGCATGTGCTATATCAGGTCTAGTGCAGACCATATCATACATCAAACTACCAACTGCTGAAGCATATGGAACAAGTGCCATGTGATCACGCTCCTCGGCAGTCTTGGGTGACTGCTCCTTTGACAATTTAAAGTGATTTGCCAATGGAGTAGTCCTGGGCTTAGCATCATTAACCCTGAATCTGCTCAGCACCTTCTCAATGAACAACTCCTGAGATAGATTTAAAGTGCCAGCAGATCTATTCTGAGAAATCTTCATCCCCAAAATTTGCTTTGCTGGACCCAAATCTTTCATCTCAAACGCTGCAGACAACCTTGTCTTCAGATTGTTAATCTCCCTCATACCAGATCCTGCAATCAATATATCATCCACATACAAGAGTAGAAAGACATATGAATCAGTGTATTTCTTGAAGTAACAACAAGGATCCTTTTCAGTTTTGCAGAATCCACTCTTGGTCATGAAGGAGTCAAACTTCTTGTACCACTGCCTTGGTGCTTGCTTTAGTCCATACAAGCTCCTGGTGAGCTTGCACACCATGTGTTCCTTGCCAGGAACCACAAATCCTTCCGGTTGCTGCATATAGATCTCTTTGTCCAGATCTCCATGTAAAAACTCTGTTTTTACATCCATTTGCTCTAGATGCAAATTCTCCGATGCAACAACACTCAACAAAATTCGAATAGAGGTTAACTTCACAATAGGAGAGAATAATTCAGCATAATCAATACCTTTTCTTTGTGAATATCCTTTAACCACTAAACGAGCCTTGAACCTTCTTTTGCCATCTGGTTCAGTCTTGATTCTGAACACCCACTTGTTCAGCAAAGCTCTCTTCCCTGCAGGTAGCTCAGTCAACACCCATGTGTCGTTCTTCTCAAGTGACCTCATCTCATCATCCATGGCTTGCTCCCACTTGATCGAATCCTCCACCTGTAGGGCCTCATCAAAAGACTCTGGTTCCCCCTTATCAGTCAGCAATAGATAGTGTAATGAAGGTGAATACCTATCTGATGCCCTGATGGATCTGGATGATCTCCTTAACACCTGCTCAGGTGTAACTTGCTCACTTCAGATTCTTCAGTAGGAATTGGTTGAGTATCTGCTTCGACATCTCTGGGGTTACTCTTCTCCAACTCAACCTCAACTCTCACTTTCTTTGTAATCTCTAGAACCTTCTACTCTCTATCCTTGTAAAAGACAGACTCATAAAATGTCACGTCACAATGTCTCACGATCTTTCTGTTCTTGTCATCCCAAAACCTGTAACCAAACAGATCAGAACCATAGCCTATGAAGTAACACTTCACAGCCTTGGTATCTAGCTTGTCTCTCTTTTCTGGATCAAGATGAACATAAGCAGTGCAACCAAAAGTCCTCAAGTGTGAGTACTTGAGTTCTTTTCCTGTCCAAACCTCCTCTGGAATCTTGAACCCTAAAGGAACTGATGGTCCCCTGTTGATCAAGTATGCAGCTGTGCTCACAGCATCCGCCCAAAGTGTTTTGGGCAGCCCACAGTATATCCTCATACTCCTTGCACGCTCATTCAATGTTTTGTTCATCCTCTCAGCAATTCCATTCTGCCTTGCCTTACCAGGAAATGTTCTCATCAATCTGATTCCCTCAGTTGCACAGAAAGCCTTGAACTCTGATTTGTCATACTCTCCTCCATTGTCAGACCTTAGGCATTTGACTTTCAAACCGGTCTGATTCTCAACTTCAGCTTTCCACTTCTTGAAAGTTGCAAACACATCTGACTTATGCTTCAAAAAGTAAACCCATACCTTCCTGCTGAAATCATCAATGAAGGTAACATAGAATCTGGATCCTCCAAGTGATGATACTGGAGATGGTCCCCAAACATCTGTATGGACCATTTCCAACTGCACTTTCTTTGGATCTCTAGGAATCTTTGTGAAGCTTACTCTTTTCTGTTTGCCCATAACACAGCTCTCGCAAAGACCCGTATCAACAGACTTCAAACCCTCTAATGCTCCTTTTGCAACCAGCATCTTCATTCCTTTAGTATTCATGTGTCCAAGTCTGTTGTGCCACAGACATGAACTGGAAACACCTTCAGCAACAGCGGCCATGTTTATACACCCTGCAGTGGTGTACAAGGTTCCAAATTTGGTGCCACGAGCTACTACCATAGCACCTTTCGCGATCTTCCACGAACCTTTCCCAAACTCTGCTGCAAATCCCGTGCTATCCAACTGACCAACAGATATTAGATTTTTCTTGATCCCAGGAATATATCTGACATCCTCCAATGACCACTGGTTTCCAGAGGTGGTCTTTATGCAAACATCCCCCTTTCCTTCAATCTCTAACGCTTTATTGTCAGCAAGATATACTTTTCCAAAATTTCAAGATTTGAAGTTTTGGAACAACTCCTTGCTTGGAGACGAATGGAAAGATGCACCAGAATCCAAAATCCATGATTTAACCGGGCTGTTCAGACTAAAGATTAGAGCATCCCCAATGTCCTCTGCTGAATTTACAGAATCATTGTCATCTCCAAATTTCTGATTCTATTTCTTCTTTGGCTTTGTACAGTTCGTCCGAAAGTGACCTTTTTCTCCACAGTTCCAACAAGTCACGTTTGATCTGTTCAGTGATTTTCCTCGATTCTTTGATTTTAATCGACCATGTTGATTTTGTCCTTTCGTCTTACTTCTCCCCCTTCGATCAACACTGAGAGCACTGTCTGATGAATCTCCCACTTCTCGTTTGCGAATACTTTCGCTAAGAACAACATCACGGATTTCATCAAACTTCAGTTTCTCAGATCCACGGGAACTGCTAATCGCAGCAACAACAATATCCCAAGACTCGGGCAGGGATGACATCAAAATTAACACCTTAATTTCATCTTCGAAATTAATATCCACAGAATTGAGTTGACTCACAATCATATTGAACTCGTTTATATGATCAGAAACGGATCCATTCTCAGACATCTGTAAATTGAACAATCTACGCATAAAATATACCTTGTTCATAGACGATGGTTTTTCATACATGTTTGACAGTGCCTTGAACATACCGGACGTAGTCTTCTCCTTCACGATGTTGAACACCACGTTTCTTGACAAAGTCAACCGGATCAATCCTAGAGCCTGGCGATCCTTGAGTTTCCACTTCTCCTCTGTCATGGATTCCGGCTTCACCCCGGTCAACGGTTCGTGAAGATCTTTCTGGTACAGATAATCTTCGATCTGCATCTTCAAGAAACTGAAATCGGATCCATCAAACTTCTCGATTCCAAGCTTCGAACTATCCATCTTCTGTGATCGTGTTGAATCTCCTTAGCTCTGATACCAGTTGTTAGGATCGAATTCACGCACACACACTAGATGAATGAAGAACACAAGAACTTTCAAGAGAAGGAGATGAGAAATCTAGAGAGAGAGAGAGAGAGAAAATCCAATATTTCGTGGTAACACCCCGTGAGTAAACTTCCACGGCGGTGAGGTATATTTATATTAATAAATCAGAGTACTTTTGGTTATGGAGAATAAATAGAGAATAAATAGGAAAGCCTAAAATAGAGAATAAATAGGAAAGCCTAAAATAGAGAATAAATAGAAAAGCCTAAAATTAACCAGGCTACACTACCTAACATTTGTTTTGTGGATTTCATCACAAGGTATGTGAGATTTTACTAGTGGGTTCCTTTCACCCATTGGGTCCCTAGTTTCTAGTCAGATTCTTTATTCCTATACCATGATTAGACCTAGGGTTTCTAGAACGTCAACATAACTTCATTAACTTATTAGTTTTATGTTCCAAATTAGATTATCATATTATTATTCAGTTTATTGCATGAATTTCAGAACCCTAGCTTTGTATTTCTTTAGTTCTTGCATCATACATAATAGGTCAGATATTTTAGTTACTTCATATATACATGCCTCAGTTATAAATGCATAATTACCAGATTAATTGTTGCATTCTCAGTTTGCATGTTCAGTTTCGAGCTACCCAGTATTTACAGAAACTTAGACATAATCAGTAGATTTACTAAATTCATGGAAGTAGCATAATATCGAGTTGGACTAAGGTTCAGTGTACCCAATTAGTCCCAAAACTACTAGCCAAGTAGGTTGTAAATCCCCTCTGTGGGCAATCGGTTTAGTGATCACGCCAGTATGACTTTATACCTTTGGCAGGGTATATTGGGTCATCTCGATGGGGCGTATACATCAGACTCCACATTTAACTCATGTGGTTTTATTATCGGTTATTAGTAGCTCCCACAGTTCAGTCAGACTCTCTGCATTGACCATTTATCAATATATTCAGTATTCAGTTTCAGCATGTTATAAATTGGTCATTGTATCCAGTTAGCTCAGAATTCAGTTTATCATGTCAGAATGTTATACTTGCTTTTATGCTTGTTCAGTTATGTTTTATTTCAGCTTTACTCTAACCTACATGTTCAGTACCTTTCAAGTACTGAAGCATACGTACGCTACATCTTCTCGTGATGTAGGTTCAGGTTCTCAGCATCCAAATCACGCATAGATCGATTTCCAATCTCCAGTTCAGCAGATTCAGTGTGAGTCCTCATTCTCCAAGGACAACAGTCATGAGTGTCATTCTAGTCATTATTCATTTAGTTTCAGTTTTTTGCTAGATTTAGCTGGGGCTTGCCCTAGTATTAGTTTAGAGGCTTATTTCAGACATAGTTAGATTCAACTTAGTATTGAGTTAATATTTCCTTTGTATAAACTCATTGTTTTCAAACATCTCAGTTATAGAATATGTGTATTGCCCATCTTTTAAGATTTAATTATGATTTAGCTTCCGCATCAATTTATTATCTTTAGTATGCTCCTGATCATGCCAGCAGGATTAGCTTGGGATCACTTGTGGTCCTAGGTTCAGTGTCTGCGTCTTGGGGATAGATCGGGGCGTGACACATAATGTCTTTGTAAATTAGTGAAATAAATTAAATATAGGTTACTGAAGAAATATTGAAAAAACAAATTATAAGAATAAGTGGCTACTTTTCTCATTATCTTATGTTGTACAGATACTGTATATATACAAAACCATAGCCCATAGAGTCCTAACAATTGCTAGCTTAGTCTTTTGTGTTAGAATATATATATATATATAGTTAGGACTCTCCTATATATGTGGCGGCTAGGTTAATCCTTGTCACTAATATGATGACTTGTATCTTTATCATCCCCCCGCAAGCTGGAGGTGGGTAATTGCACAACTCCAAGTTTAATTCGAAAAATAATCCTCGTCAGTGGTTGAACAAATCAGCAACTTGGAGCTACGAAGGAACAAACTTTGTGGCCATGGCATCTAGACAACCTTTTCCTTCACGAAGTGGTAATCAATCTCAATGTGTTTAGTACGAGCATGGAGAACAGGATTCTTGGTCAAGTGCATTGTGGAAATATTATCAGTTTAAAGAAGAGGAGGACTAACTAAGGAAATGTCAATGTCACACAGTATATATGTGCTCTATGTTAGCTCCACAACCAATGAGGCGAATGCGCTATATTCTGCTTCAACACTAGATTTTGTATCGATTGTTTGTTTCTTAAAAGCCTACAAAAACAATTTGAACCTAGAAATACACACAAACATGTCGTTAATCTTTGCATCATAGGACAACCACCCCAATCTGCATCGGAAAAACCAACTAAATTGAGATAGGATTTTGCAGTGATGCGAAGGCCAAGATGTGTAGTTCCTGCAAAGTTGCGAAGTACTCGCTTGACACCAGTCCAATGAATGGCACAAGGGTGTTGCATAAACTTGCAAAGGAGATTAATTGCACGGGCAAGTTCAGGCCGAGTGAGAGTTAAGTATTGAAGGGCACCAACTATACTTCGGAACTCAGAGGCATCGACAGGAGGACCTCTGGTATCATAAAGATCATATTCTGTAGCAAGAGGAGTATGAATAGAACGGGCACAAGTCATCTTAGTGTGTTTTAATTTATCATTGTCATACTTGTGTTGGCTAAGTAATAATCCATCCAGGCAACGTATAACTTCATTTCCAAGAAAGTAGTGGAGATCACCCATAAAACTAGTGGAGATCACCCATATATTTCATAGCAAACTTGGGGTTTAGATAAGATACCAATGCCTTAGAAGGGAGATGCAGCTTCCTGTAAGAACTATGTCATCGACATAAAAAAGGAGCAAAATGGTGTCTTTATAAGACCTTAAATGAAAAGAGAGATGGAATCCCAAGTGTAGGAGATGGGTACTAAATTTGTGAAATCATGCTTTTCGAGCTTGTTTTAACCCATACAAAGCTTTCTTCAACCTGCACACATGAGATGGGAAAATAGGGTTAGTGAAACCCAAAGGTTGATCAGTTAAGACTGTTTCTCGAAGATTACCATGTAAAAATGCATTTTTCACATCAAGTTTCTTAAATGTCCAGTGTAATGTTATAGCAACAACAAGGACAATATGAGTGGTGGTCACTTTTACCATTGGACTAAAGGTTTCGTTAAAATCAAGTCCCTTAATTTGATTATACACTTTGGCGCCGAGCCGAGCCTTGAACCTTTCCACTGAACCATCTGCCTTTAATTTGGTTTTGAAATCCCATCGAGATCCTACTATATTCATATTGGACTGACGTGGAACAAGCTTCCAAGTGTCATTAGAGTGAAGAGTATGAAGTTCTTTGTGCATTGCTGTAACCCACTGTTCTTTGGATAAAGCTTCTTTAATGTGTGGGGTTCCTTTGTGTCGGATGTGATAGAAATATTCATAGATAGTGAGTGAAAGGTGGGGTTGGGTATACTATTTGTCTTAGCTCTAGTAAGCATTTTGTGAGAGTTCGAAGGGCTAGGTGGGCGCGAAAAAGTAGATGGACAGTATGGGATAGTGCGTATAGTTTGAGACGGAGAGTGTTATGATTAAGGAGGATCAATTATTGAGGAGCAATGAACGGACATTGCTGATTGTTGTTGAATCCTCTATTTCCTCTTCCTCGTTGGTTTCCGCTGTCACGACCCAAAACCGGGCCGCGACTGGCACCCACATTTACCCTCCTATGTGAGCGAACCAACCAATCTTACCCTTAACATTTCAATGTATATCAACAGAAAATAATGCGGAAGACTTAAACTCATTAATGAAAATCAATTAAATAACTTCTTAAAACTCAACATCTATTATTCCCCAAAATCTGAAAGTCATCATCACAAGAACATCTATGATCAAATTACTAAACTAAAAATGTCTAGGAAACTAAAACAACTAAAAGCTAGTCCATGCCGGAAGTTCAAGGCATCAAGACTTGAAGAAGAAGATCCAGTCCAAGCTAGACGCGTTAGCTCACCCTGAATTTCCGATGGAGTGAAGACTGGCTAGATCTACTGTTGAGTTGAAGACGACGGCGCGTTTGCTGCATTCCACAAATAACAAAGAAGAAAACATAAAAGTAGGGGTCAGTACAAAGCACGGGTACTGAGTAGATATCATCGGCCGACTCAAAATAGAAGATAATATATATCAAGTAATATTATAAATCAACTATAAACTCAACATGTAGCAACAACAAGTACTATAATCATCAACAAGTACCATCAAGTTCATCCATGAGGGCTCAAGCCTCAATACCATACTCATTTGGGAATTAAGTTTATTAGATTGAGTATATTTATCATCTTTCAAGATTCATCATCTTTCTTCCTCTTGTGTCGGTACGTGACACTCCGATCCCCTACCACTATGTGTCGGTACGTGACACTCCGATCCCCTAATTCTACGTGTCGGTTCGTGACACCCGATCCCCTATATGTGTCGGTACGTGACACTCCGATCCCCTATATGTGTCGGAACGTGACACTCCGATCCCCTATATGTGTCGGTACGTGACACTCCGATCCCCTAATTCTACGTGTCGGTTCGTGACACCCGTCCCACTAATACTATGTGTCGGAACGTGACACTCCGATCCACTAATACTATGTGTCGGAACGTGACACTCCGATCCACTAATACTATGTGTCGGAACGTGACACTCCGATCCACTAACCTCGTTCTATCCGTTCATCAAGCCTTCTCTATACCAAGGCATCACCAATCCCATTACTTTAATTCATCAAGCCTTCTTTTATACCAAGGCATCATCATTAATAACGTAGATTAAAGTTTCTTTCAAGATTTGGGATTCAATGGTTTTCATCATGCTTGTTTTATCAAAATCACATAATCATGTTCATGCAAGCATACAATTAAGCATATAGACAGGTTTACAATACCACCAATACATATCATTCACTATTAAGAGTTCACTACGAATATCATAAAAACCATAACCTACCTCCACCGAAGAATTGGAATCAACAAGCAATTTCCCAAGCTTTGATATTCCCTCTGCCTCTTGATCGATCAATTTCTCTCTCTCTCCTTATTCTTTCTATTTTCTTTATTCAAACCCTCTTTGTTTTACCCTAATTAACATATAATTAAGTGTAAAAGATGGCAATAATACCCCACTAATTAACCCAAAGTTACCTCTTTTATCCCTCAAGAATTTGAGTTATTAATATAAACCCACGAAATCTATAATTAAGGAAAGAATAGTCCAAAATGTCCCTTAAAACGTGTAAAGAAATCCGATTCTGCCTGGGATTTGCGCAACCTGTGACGGCCCGTCGTACCTGCGACGGTCCGTCTCGCAGGTCGTCGCAGCATCTTAGAACTCCATTTTTCACTAAGTAGACTGTGGCGGTCCGTCCTGCACCTCCGTCATGACGGTCAGAGACTCGTTTCCCGTACCAAATTCTCAAGAGTTGAAGTGTTTTGCAACGGGAGCTTACGACGGCTCGTCGTGGCTGTGACGGCACGTCCTGCAGGTCCGTCACAGATTACAGAGAGTCGATTTTAATGCTCAATTTTCAGAATTCTAAGTGTTCTGGAACGAGACACCCTCGACGGTCCGTCGTGCCCCTGACGGCCCGTCGTGGTATCCGTTGTCTCACCCAGTTTTTCCAGAAATAAAATCTGCTGCTTAAAACGACTAAACAAGTCGTTACAATAGATACCAATTTACCCATCGTTCGTCCTCGAACGATCAAAAGAAGAAAAGCAAGGGCGAAAAGAAGTACCTGAATCTGTAAACAGATGTGGGTATTTTTCTTGCATATCTGCCTCCGTCTCCCAAGTAGCCTCTTCAACCGGTCGATTCTTCCATTGAACTTTGATGGATGCAATTTCTCTCGACCTCAACTTGCGAACTTCTCTATCTAATATAGCAACCGGTTCCTCCTCATAAGTCAAATTCTCGTCAAGCAAAACTAAATCCCAACGGATGATGTAGTTTCCATCCCCATGGTATCTTTTCAACATGGACATATGAAATACCGGATGCACTCCAGACAGCCCTGGAGGTAAGGCTAATTCATAACCACCTCCCCTACTCGCTTTAGTACCTCGAATGGTCCAATATACCTTGGACTTAACTTACCTCTTTTGCCAAACCGCATCACCCCTTTCATGGGTGAAACCTTCAACAAGACTTGTTCACCCTCCATGAACTCCAAGTCTCTAACCTTTCGGTCTGCATATTCTTTTTGCCTACTTTGCGCCGCTAGAAGCTTTTCTTGAATAGATTTCACTTTCTCTATCGAATCCCTCAAAAGGTCAGTACCCCAAGGTCTAACCTCAAATGCATCAAACCACCCAATGGGAGACCTACATCTCCTACCATACAATGCTTCAAATGGGGCCATATCAATGCTTGAGTGATAACTATTATTGTATGAAAACTCCGCTAAGGGCAAGAAGTTATCCCAATGACCACCAAATTCTATCACGCATGCACGAAGCATATCCTCCAACACTTGAATCGTTCGCTCAGACTGACCATCGGTTTGAGGGTGAAATGCAGTACTAAGGTCCAACCTAGTACCCAATTCAGCATGCAATGTTTTCCAAAACTTAGAAGTAAACTGCGTACCTCTATCTGATATGATGGATAGTGGAACCCCATGCAATCGAACGATTTCTGAGATATAGATCTTGGCTAACTTCTCTGCATTGTAAGTCACCTTGACCGGAATAAAATGAGCAGACTTAGTTAACCTATCAACAATCACCCAAATGGAGTCATACTTACCCATTGTCTTTCGAAGACCAACCACAAAGTCCATTGCGATTCTCTCCCACTTCCATTCAGGAATGGGCATTCTCTGAAGCGTTCCTCCGGGCCTCTAGTGTTCATACTTTACTTGTTGACAGTTTGGACATTTGGCAATAAAGTCAACAATATCGCGCTTCATTCTACTCCACCAAAAGTGTTGCTTTAGGTCGTGATACATCTTGGTTGCACCCGGATGTATAGAATACCTTGAACTATGAGCCTCTGTCAGAATAGTGTTGATCAAATCATCGACGCGGGGTACACATACCCTTTCCTTAATCCTCAAAACACCTTCCTCGTCGATTGTTGCTTCTTTAGCCTCTCCTTGCAACACTTTATCTCAAATTCGGGTTAATTTCTCATCATCAAACTGCTTCCCCTTAATCTTGTCAAGGAAGGAGGATCTTGCCTCCACACACGCTAACAATCCTCCCTTCTCATTTACTTCTAACCTCATGAGGTCATTAGCCAAAATCTGCACTTCTCTAGCCAATGGGCGTCTAGAAGCTTGCAAATGAGCTAGACTTCCCATGCTTCCCGCCTTTCTACTTAAGGCATCCGCCACAACATTCACCTTCCCCGGATGATACAAAATAGTGATGTCGTAGTCCTTCAGTAGTTCCATCCATCTCCTTTGTCTCAAGTTCAAATCTTTCTGAGTAAAGACATACTGTAGACTACGATGATCCGTATAGACTTCACACTTAACCCCATATAAAAAGTGCCTCCATTGCTTTAATGCAAACACTACCGCGGCCAATTCCAAGTCATGAGTTGGATAGTTACGTTCATGCACTTTTAATTGTCTTGAAGCATAAGCAATCACATATTTCTCTTGCATTAGCACTGCACCCAAACCCGAATATGATGCATCACAATAGACAATGAAATTCTTACCTTCCACTGGCAAAGTAAGGATAGGTGCGGTAGTCAACAAAGTCTTGAGTTTCTGAAAGCTTTCTTCGCACTCATCCGACCATACAAATGGAAAATTCTGCTTAGTCAAGTTTGTCAATTGGGAAGCAATAGAAGAGAATCCCTTGACAAATTGGCGGTAGTAGCTAGCTAACCCAACAAAGCTCCGTATTTCTGACACATTAGTGGGTCTTACCCAATTCTTCACTGTCTCAATCTTAGAAGGATCCACCATCACTCCTTCCTTAGAAACCACGTGCCCCAAGAAGGACACTGCATCTAGCCAAAACTCACACTTAGAGAACTTGGCATAAAGCTTTTTCTCCCTCAACATTTCCAATACCATTCTCAAATGCTCCTCATGTTCCTTCTTACTTTTAGAGTATATCAGTATATCATCAATAAATACGATCAAAAAGAGATCCAAATACGGCTTAAATATCCCGTTCATCAAGCTCATGAACGCAGCAGGGGCATTCGTAAGACCAAAGGACATCACTACAAATTCATAATGCCCATACCTAGTCCGAAAAACAGTCTTTGGCACATCCGTTGCCCGTATTTTCAATTGATGATAACCGGATCTCAAGTCAATCTTAGAGAAGACACAAGCACCTTGTAACTGATCGAACAAGTCATCAATGCGAGGAAGAGGATACTTATTCTTAATAGTTACCTTGTTCAACTGCCGGTAGTCTATGCACATCCAAAAACTCCCATCCTTCTTCTTCACAAACAAAACCGGAGCACCCCAAGGAGATGCACTTGGTCTAATGAAACCTTTGCTCAACAACTCTTGAAGTTGGGCCTTTAACTCTCTTAACTCCGCGGGAGCCATTCTATAAGGGGGTATAGAAATGGGGCGAGTGCCAGGTTCAAGATCGATACAGAAGTCGATGTCCCTATCTGGTGGCATACCAGGGAAATCTGCAGGGAACACATCCAAAAACTCACGGACTACCGAAACCGTTTCGATTGAAGGTACTTGGGTAGTGTCATCCCTGAGATGTGCCAAGAAGGCTAAACAACCCTTACTAACCATCTTCTTAGCACGAAGAAAGGACACGATACGAACCGGATTGGAAGTGTAGTCGCCCACCCACACTAACGGATCTGTCCCAGGCTTGGCTAATGTCACCGTTTTAGCATTACAATCCAAAATCGCAAAATTCGGAGAAAGCCAAGTCATACCCAGAATTACATCAAAGTCAACCATTTCTAAGATAACCAAATCTACATAAGTGTTGCTCCCCACAAAGTTCACCAAACAAGACCTATATACCTTTTCAACTACCACAGACTCCCCCACCGGAGTAGAAACACGAATAGGCATATCAAGTAATTCACAATGCAAATTTAGATCATTAGCAAATGAGGAAGATACATAAGAAAATGTGGATCCGGGATCAAACAATACAGAAGCCATGCAATCACAAACCAGAAGGTTACCTGTGATGACAGCATCAGATGTCTCCGCCTCCGATCTCCCAGGGAAAGCGTAACAATGGGCCCTATCACCAGTCTGTCCGTTGCCCCTACCATGTTGTGTCGTAGTGGCTCCAGTTTGCCCATCACCTCTGCCATTGTGGTGACCACCATTACCTCGACCACCACGTCCTCCAAAAAAGCGGCCTCTACCATGACCACCTCTACCTCTAGCTATTGGGGTCCTGTAACTCTGTTTTGGACAATTCCTCCTAATATGTCCAATCTCCCCACATCCATAACACTCTCTGGAGTCAGGCATAGGTCTCTCGGAGTAGTGTTGACTGTTCTGAGGTGGACCCCCAACTACAGTCTGTAGTGAAGACTGAATTGGTCGAACTGAGTAACCTCCGGAACTCTGTCCTATAGAGTAAGAACCATTGAACTCACCTCCCCTTCGAAACCTTTTTGATGTCGATGTCGTGGTGAAGTCATCTGGCTTCACTCCTTCCACCTCTATCACAAAGTCTACCACCTCTTGGAAGGATTTTGCCGTAGCCGCTACCTGTAAGGCTGAAATCCGCAATTCTGACCTCAACCCCTTCACAAAACGGCGAATCCGTTCTTGTAGACTGAAACAAAGTTGGGTGGCATACCTGGATAATGCACGGAATTTGGGCTCATATGCGTTAACCGTCATCCTACCTTGCTCTAGGCTCAAGAATTCATCTCTTTTCCTATCCCTCAAAGTCCGTGGGATATACTTTTCCATAAACAAGTTAGAGAACGTTACCCAAGTCATGGGTGGTGCTTCTGTTGGTTGACACTCAACATGTGACCGCCACCACATTTCGGCGTTCCTTGAAACTAATAACTCACGAACTCCACGCCAAACCGTTCTACGATACCCATCTTGTGTAGTAGCTCATGAAAATCAACCAGGAAATCGTAATCATCCTCAGATTCGGCACCCTTGAAGACTGGAGGTTTCAATTTTAAGAACTTACTGAAAAGTTCATGCTGATCATTTGTCATTAAGGCCCAGTAGTCAGACGTGGAAATGTGCCTATATCCAATGAGGCATCCATACGAGGAGCCATAGTAGCCGCATGTCGCATCTCTGAAACCGGAGGTGTTGGTGCAGAAACCACTGGAAGTGCCTGACCCTGATCAGATATCCCGCTAAGGTAAGCAAGAACCTGATTGATCATTACTGGGGTAGGTTGGGGTGGCAATTCCTCATTTTGCACTTGTTCATTCTCCCCTTCCTCACCCTCTCTTATCACCTCCTCGGTCGGTGGAGGAGTCACCGCCCTAGTATCAGATGGGCTAGGGGCTCGTCCTCTTCCTCTAGAGGACGTCCTCCCACGACCTCTTCCACGGCCTCTTGCCGCTGCTCTTCCTCGAGCCACAGCCCCAGTGGCTGGCTCAGACATTTCTTGCTGTGCCGTTGTTGCTGCTGGTGCGGTCGTTGCTCTAGTTCTAACCATCTGCGAAATAGAATGAAGATGGTCAGATACCAATTTGTATCACCTAGATACCAATTGGACTCAAGTAGTAGCACGAAAGAAAGAATGAAAGAATGGAATTTTCCTAAAGTCCTATAGCCTCTCAAAGAAAAGTAAAGGCGTCCCCCTACCGTTCCTTAAGACTCTACTAGACTCGCTCTTGTGTGATGAGACCAATGAACCTAATGCTCTGATACCAAGTTTGTCACGACCCAAAACCGGGCCGCGACTGGCACCCACATTTACCCTCCTATGTGAGCGAACCAACCAATCTAACCCTTAACATTTCAATGTATATCAACAGAAAATAATGCGGAAGACTTAAACTCATTAATGAAAATCAATTAAATAATTTCTTAAAACTCAACATCTATTATTCCCCAAAATCTGGAAGTCATCATCACAAGAACATCTATGATCAAATTACTAAACTAAAAATGTCTAGGAAACTAAAACAACTAAAAGCTAGTCCATGCCGGAAGTTCAAGGCATCAAGACTTGAAGAAGAAGATCCAGTCCAAGCTAGACGCGTTAGCTCACCCTGAATTTCCGATGGAGTGAAGACTGGCTAGATCTATTGTTGAGTTGAAGACGACGGCGCGTTTGCTGCATTCCACAAATAACAAAGAAGAAAACATAAAAGTAGGGGTCAGTACAAAGCACGGGTACTGAGTAGATATCATCGGCCGACTCAAAATAGAAGATAATATATATCAAGTAATATTATAAATCAACTATAAACTCAACATGTAGCAACAACAAGTACTATAATCATCAACAAGTACCATCAAGTTCATCCATGAGGGCTCAAGCCTCAATACCATACTCATTTGGGAATTAAGTTTATTAGATTGAGTATATTTATCATCTTTCAAGATTCATCATCTTTCTTCCTCTTGTGTCGGTACGTGACACTCTGATCCCATACCACTATGTGTCGGTACGTGACACTCCAATCCCCTAATTCTACGTGTCGGTTCGTGACACCCGATCCCCTATATGTGTCGGTACGTGACACTCCGATCCCCTATATGTGTCGGAACGTGACACTCCGATCCCCTAATTCTACGTGTCGGTTCGTGACACCCGTCCCACTAATACTATGTGTCGGAACGTGACACTCCGATCCACTAATACTATGTGTCGGAACGTGACACTCCGATCCACTAATACTATGTGTTGGAACGTGACACTCCGATCCACTAACCTCGTTCTATCCGTTCATCAAGCCTTCTCTATACCAAGGCATCACCAATCCCATTACTTTAATTCATCAAGCCTTCTTTTATACCAAGGCATCATCATTAATAACGTAGATTAAAGTTTCTTTCAAGATTTGGGATTCAATGGTTTTCATCATGCTTGTTTTATCAAAATCACATAATCATGTTCATGCAAGCATACAATTAAGCATATAGACAGGTTTACAATACCACCAATACATATCATTCACTATTAAGAGTTCACTACGAATATCGTAAAAACCATAACCTACCTCCACCGAAGAATTGGAATCAACAAGCAATTTCCCAAGCTTTGATATTCCCTCTGCCTCTTGATCGATCAATTTCTCTCTCTCTCCTTGTTCTTTCTATTTTCTTTATTCAAACCCTCTTTGTTTTACCCTAATTAACATATAATTAAGTGTAAAAGATGGCAATAATACCCCACTAATTAACCCAAAGTTACCTCTTTTATCCCTCAAGAATTTGAGTTATTAATATAAACCCACGAAATCTATAATTAAGGAAAGAATAGTCCAAAACGTCCCTTAAAACGTGTAAAGAAATCCGATTCTGCCTGGGATTTGCGCAACCTGTGACGGCCCGTCGTACCTGCGATGGTCCGTCTCGCAGGTCGTCGCAGCATCTTAGAACTCCATTTTTCACTAAGTAGACTGTGGCGGTCCGTCACACCTGTGACGGTCCGTCCTGCACCTCCGTCATGACGGTCAGAGACTCGTTTCCCGTACCAAATTCTCAAGAGTTGAAGTGTTTTGCAACGGGAGCTTACGACGACTCGTCGTGGCTGTGACGGCACGTCCTGCAGGTCCGTCACAAAATACAGAGAGTCGATTTTAATGCTCAATTTTTAGAATTCTAAGTGTTCTGGAACGAGACACCCTCGACGGTCCGTCGTGCCCCTGACGGCCCGTCGTGGTATCCGTTGTCTCACCCAGTTTTTCCAGAAATAAAATCTGCTGCTTAAAACGACTAAACAGGTCGTTACATCCCCCCGCCTCGATAGTAATTTCTACGACCTCGACCTTGTGATTTTTGAGCAACAAAGGCCATTGCTGACTCAATATGAGTTTGTTGAATGTCATCTGCTTCTTCCCTCATTTCAAATCCTCTAAGGGCAGTCACAAATTGATTAAAGGTAGGGTATGGTGGTTTTCCTAACATCACAGTGCAAAAGGTCTTGTATTTGTTTTCGAGGCCTCTAGCAAAGTTAATTACTTTGTTGTCTTCATCCGTTGGTTTTTGTATAGCCACGAGACTATCACAAATCCCTTTAAATTCCTTGATATATTCATCTTACAGATTTTGTTCCATGATTCACAGTTTGACATTGTTGTTTCAACTTAAATTCTTTATCTTTACTAGTTTGTAGGTAGGTATCCTTAAGACATGACCATATTTGTTTTTTTTGCAGTTGAGCACCCTATAATGAGAAACATCGACTCTTCCATCATTGTACCAGAGATTCAACTTCTAACCAGAACATCACGTTCTTCCCAGTATACAAACTTAGGGTTAGAGGATTGTTTTCCTTCTTGTTTTCAATAGTCTCGGATGGGGATTTGTCCTCGATTATGGATGTAAGTTTCAAGGTTTGCATGGGTTGAAGGATTTGTGTCCTCCAAACAAGGTAATTCAATGGTTTTTATTTAATGGAGTAGATGGTGATGAGCTGATTGAGAGAGGAGGGTGAAAGACTTAAACTAGAGCTCAAGGATGCAACCATATTTGATACCATGAAGAAATATAAAGAAACAAATTATAAGAATATGTGGCTACTTTTCTCATTATCTTATGTTATACAGATAGTGTATATAATCACAACAATAGCCCATAGAGTCCTAACAGTTGCTAGCTTAGGCTTCTGTATTATTATATAGTTAGGACTCTCCTATATATGTGGCAGCTAGGTTAATCCTTGTCACTAATATGATGACTTGTATCTTCATCAACTAATAAGAAATCTCAAGTCGAGGGTCGGGCATCAACCAATAAGAAATATCTCGAGCGACGAATGGCTGCAGGTCATGTGGTGATACCATTAGTGGGGTCATTAATATTCCTACCATACACAGAAAATTTGTAAGGCGACACTTGTGTATCTCTCCTTTTCGTCTCTTTGTCCACGTCATGAGAACATGAGTGTTTTCTCTTTTGTTTGTGCATCCTTTGTGTGTTATCAATTAGTATCTATAATTTCTTGTGCTTCCGAGGATGATTTTTCAAGAGGTTATCCTTGAAAAATCCTCTGTATCCCCTAGATAATTTCACCACGTATCATTTTCTTCTGACACCCCCCTCCCACACGCTCTAGCCAATTCACAAAATACAAATATTTCCTTTACTTTTTGGGCATATTGTCAGTTATACCAAGAAGAGGGAAGAGAAACTTTCACGAGCTTCATCGGTTACTCCTCCTCGAGCCTACTACAATCTATGTGAAAAAAACATTGATCCTACCATATTAAATCATCTTGTAATGTTTTGCTAATTTTAGGCCTAATGATGGTGCGTCACCCTAGGAAGTAAAGAAATCCTACTTCTGACACTTACAGATCCAGAGAGTTTCAATTCATTTTAATCCTTGATGATGGAAAATGATTACGACTAGTGATATTGTGCTGAAAAGAAATAGTTCCGGAAAGAGTTGAATATTGTGATTTAATGCATTTTGAAACTTGTGATTGATCTTCTTGTTACTTGAGATTGACTTAGTTTATATGTTTAGTCGTTGAACTGTGTGGTCAATCCTTGTGAGTTGTGTATTGTGAAATTGTTAGGTTGGGTTGGTTTCCAATCAGGTTGTAGTTTGAGGAGGTTCGGTTGGGATGAAATGAGTATTCAATTTCTAGATAGTTATGCTTTGTTTATTTGGTTGCTTTTTGAGTACTGTGTTGGTTGGTACTCACTCATTTCTTCTACACTTGTATAGGTTCCAATCTTGGTACCGTGTGATTACTCTAATCTTCTATGTCTGAGGATTTTCAAGGACTATTGAGAGGTAGTGCTTGTCATCCCGACATACCCTTTTTTTCTTTATGTTATGTTTTGTTTTATTTGAGAAACAAAGACATTGAGACTTGTAATTATATTTCAATCTGCAATATATGTAATCAATGACTTGTACACGTGATAATCAATTTTTGAATACAATGAATAATTTTTTCATTTTTATATGGTTCTTATTTTCTCTTTCTAATTTCCTTTCATTTCTTTGGGTTAAGGCTGACTTGTCTTTGTGGAATTAGACAAATGTCATCATGTCCATTTTCGAATCATGACATGCATAGTACAACATAAAGAAATCAAGTAAAACAAACAAAATAATTTCAAATACATCCAAAATAAGAATAAAAGTAAAGTTGATTCAAAACCCTACCCATGCCTCTTTTACGTAATCCCCCCCTAATGTATGAACATGAACCTCAAAAAAAATGTAAAATTATTTCTAAAAGTTTCAAGTGAACAAAATCTCTACGTGATATGTCAGTGTATTTAAGACTCTTAGGACAATATCTTGGATGGTAAAGACTATCAAATACCCAAATTTGGAGAGGTATTTTAAATTACTAATAATTTAAGGGGTTCTCAATAAAATACACTAAGTATAGGGGTTTTATGCCAAGAAAAATTATCATGATGAGGATTATGATATATCAATAAATTTTCTTCTTATTAGTACAAATAATAAATGCAACAAAACCATGTAAGGAAATAAAGTAAAATAGAGTATATATTTTCAAACACATCCAAAAAGAGAATAAAAATAAAATTGACTCCAAACCCAACCGCCTTCCACTTCTACTCCCCCTATATAATCTCTCCTCTATTGAAAATGATGAAGATGAGTGTAACAAAATGCAAGGACAAAATCAGCAAGATGGTATGTTGATATACCAATGTGTCCGTTGTGAACAAGAGTTTTTTTCAAGCCAAGCAATAGCAGCTCATACGAGAAGGCACTTCAAGGATGGTTGGATTAAAGGGACCTCCCATAGAAATCTTTTTGTGCCATTTACCAATTTACAACAACAACAACAACAGGGTTCTACTACAATCTCATCAATTGCCAAACAACAACAACAATATGTTTTTCCTACAAAAGCATCTTATGTTGTTTCAACACATGTTAAGCAATTGCCTTCATCTCTAGCTTTGTCTAGAAGATTTCAACCACCAACATCATTTAAAAATTTATGATAAAAAATCTTTAACTAGATCCAAGGCTTATCATACAAAAAAGACAAAAAGATATTATTTTGACCCTTCTTGATATACATTTCCAGGTAACAGGTCGATTCAAAAATTTAAACATATATTTGATTTATCTTTTTAATTCCTTCATCACTAAAATGAATTCATGTTTTCTCCTTTTGTATTTGACCTTTTGTGTATGTTGTATGATCTATGGTGAATTTTTGAGTCATGTGTGGTGCAAATAAAGTAAATTAAGAGAGGAGGAGGCTTGTCACCCTTGTTTTTTACTCGCATACCTGGCCTCTACTTTTGTTAGTTATTATTTGGTTTCCAAATCTGGATTATATCAATGCAACCTTTTGTATTTGAGATAAGTAAAACCACAAGTTTTTTATATATAAATAATACTATTTTGTTTTAAGTTTCTTTTATCTCACTTTCCATTTTAGCCTATTTAAAAGATGTCTCTTTCATTTTTTGTTGCTAACTCAACTTTTACATTAAATGTTTTTGACATATGATTATTTATCTCTTAAAACATCATGTTAAGTCAAAATCAGACAAATAAATTGAAATGAAAGTTATAATGTAACAATACAAATAGTTTCTCAAATTCTATGGTTACCATGACTCCTAATTATTTTTATTCCATTGAATATATCAATCTTTTATACTGATGAATCTTTTAAGCTAATCAGGAAATTATAAATATTTTTGAAAATAAATTACATTGATTATTGAAAAGAGTATTACACTGTTATAGAGAAAAGAATCAAGCTAGAAGAGATCTAAGGTTGAGGTAACTCAAAAACAAGGATTCAGAAGAAGTACTCGTGTTTGGAAATACCAACAATATGTAATCATATGATTGTAACATATGATATCATTTTTGGGATTTCTCTTTTATTATTACCAAAGATATTTAGTGTTCTATGACATGTATTATCATAGTTATGATTTTGGTGATAGTTATCAAGTTATAAGTATGGAAATGTTTTCTTAATTATATTGGTAATATGATTAGTTGTTTTTAGATTATCCAATATTAGTGTAAATCAATGTTTCATCAGTTTATCCCCTATGTAATTATTTATTGAAAATTGAGAAAATTAGAATTATAATTATGTATCTAAGCTAAGCCATTGATTTTCAAAATAGTAAACCAATACAACCAATCCAATCCAATTCATCCCCCTTTCATTCTTCTGACACATAAAAATCTACGTTTTCTTATAAACTTACACAAATTAATTACGGGTTGGAGGTATAATCATGCGATACAATGAAGGATAAAATATAATTATTACATGGTATGAGTGAAGAAAAAATGAGAAAAAATAGGATCACAATTAAAATATATTGATCTTTACAAAAAATAAGACCTTTTGTCCTACCCTAATAATTGATTAATTAACTCAATAAAATAATAAAATTCAAGTAATTATTAAACTATATAATGTACTTAAACTTATAACATAATTGGGATCAAAATAATATATAGGGCATCATACAGAAACGTATAATTGCAAATCATAAAGATTAATTAAATGACAAAGAAAAATATAGTAAAGAAAAAATATATTTTGATATGGTTTGGCCAACATAAAAAAGAAATTTCAAAAAGCATAAAATCTAGGAAAACTAGTAAACTAGTCATAAAACATAACATAATTAGTAAAAACATCCATACTTCAAAAATATTAGTAAAAATATCAAAAATATCATTATTTTTAAAAAGATTGTCTCTCTCCTTTTATTATACGTTTTCCAATTATTTACATATGTTAATAAAAAAATTATTTTCTCTCTCTAATAGTTACATTTTAGGATTATACTCCAACCTGTAGAATTTATTTCTCTCTCTAATATTTGCCTATCTCTCTTCTGTAATTTTTCTTTCTTTCAAAATTTGAATTCACAACCATCCTTTTGAACAAGTATTCATTTTTATCCTATTTTACATTTGTTTTTTGATTTTTTTAAAAATCTGTCAGAATAATTGTTTGTAGTTTAAATCTCGGTTAAAGTTTGATAACCTCTAAAATAATCTCCAATGGCTTAATCTAAAACAGTTAATAGAGGTATCCAACTTAATTATCCATTTTCTCGCGATTTTTAATCTTTTAATCTATGTATTACTCAAGAAATAGCGGATAATTTAGGATCCGCTGCTAAAATGAGGAAAGAGAGACAATCACAACAATTGTAGGACCCAATCGGTGTGAAAATTCTTCCTCAAATTCAAAATGGAAATGGAGAATCTTCGACTACTCTCGGGAAACTTGAAAAGGACAATGAACACCAACTAGTTGATGAAGAGGTATTTAATTATTTTTGCATGTTCAGTATTTTGAATGTTGATTGAAGTTGTTAAAGGAACCATATTTTTCCAATAATTTTGAGTAAGTATGCAGTTTGATCTTTTTTTTTGCATGTATTCAAAATCCATTTAGTATTTTCTTTGATATTGAATAGATCTGCAAATGTCTATGGACACTGTGCACGTTTGTATTTTGAGAATATTTTTGTTAATTCAGTATATATATTTTGTATTTCCAGTTATACTTTATTTTTGAATGTTTTTGTTAGTTTTGATGATGTACCACATTTTTTTAGTTTTGTACATTGATAGTTATTCAATAATTTAAGGATATACTTATAAATTTATTGAATGATTTTGTTTTTATTGTGGTATATTTATTGTATTTATGTTGTGTGCTTTGTAAATTACATATATCCATTATGATATGTGCAGTGGCGGATCTAGGAATTTAAGGTTGTGGGTGCTCTAAATTGAAAATATAAAAAATATGTGTTAACAATGAAATTCGAACCTTGGTACAACAACACTAAAAAAGTCTTAAGTACCCATCCAAGAACCATTGGGCCAACTAAATCATTTATTCATTGGGTTCTCTATGTTAATTTTATACAAATATACAAATTATGTAACGAAGTGAATGGATGCTCGAGCACCGGCGGACACCATGTGGGTCCGCCTCTGGATATGTGTAACATTTTGTCTTTGTATCTAATTAAGTTAAGATACATAATAACTTTATAAATTTGTATTCCTTTTAAACAATTAGTGAGTTATTTCAGATTCTATTCATTCCTTTTTATTTTATTGTTTTGTATTCATTATGGCATATCTGTTTGTAACGACCTGTTTAGTCGTTTTGAGCAACAGAGTCCATTTCTGGAAAAACTGGCTGGGACGACGAGGGTCACGACGGACCGTCGTGGTCACGACGGCCCGTCGAGGAGGTGTCGTCCCATGGCAGTTAGAATTTTGAATTTGGGTACTGAAAATCGACTCTCTGTAAATTGTGACGGACCTGCAGGACGTGGCGTCACATCCACGACGAACCGTCGTGAGTTTCCGTTGCAAAACACTTCAACTTTTGAGAATTTGGTGCAAGAAACGAGTTTCTGACCGTCATGACGGAGGAACAGGACGGACCGTCACAGGTGTGACGGGCCGTCGCAGACCACTTGAACTCGAGGGAGCTGCGACGACCACCGTGACGGACCGTCGCAGGCACGACGGCCCGTCACAGGTTGCGCAGTCCCAGGCAGTTTAGGATTTCTCCACACGTTTTAAGGGTCGTTTTTGGACTATTCTTTCCTTAATTATAAAGATTGAGGTTTATATTAATAAATCTAATTACTTGGGGGTTAAATTAGGTAACCTTAAGTTAATTAGTGGGTTTTATTGTCCTCCTTTACACTTAATTATACTTTTAATTAGGGTAAAAAGAAGGAGGGTTTGAATAAAACAAAACAAACAGAAAAAGAACAAGAGAAAGAGGGGAATCGATCGAATAGAGAGAGGAGAAAACGAAGAGGAATAACAAAGCTTGGGAGATTTCTTGTTGATTCCAATTCTTCGGTAGAGGTAGGTTATGGTTTATGTTACGATATTCGTAGTGAACTCTTAATAGTGAATATTATGTGTTGATAGTGTTGTAAACCCCGCTATGTGCTTAAATTGTATGCTTGCATGATTTGATTACGAAATTGTGATGAATTAACAAAGCATGATGAAGCTATTGAATCCCAAATCTTGAAAGAACCCTAATTCGCTTGATATATTATATAATAAGACTGATGATGCCTTAGTATGAAAGAAGGCTTGATAAATTATATAATGATAATGAGGATGCCTTAGTGTAAAAGAAGGCTTGATGAATTAGGGGATCGGGTGCCACGTTCCGGTACCAGGATATAATGAATATGAGGATCGGAGTGTCACGTTCCGACACCAGGATAGAATATGGATCGGGTGCCACGTTCCGGTACCAGGATAGAATGAATATGAGGATCGGAGTGTCACGTTCCGACACCAGGATAGAATATGAGGATCGGAGTGTCACGTTCCGACACCAGGATAGAATATGGATCGGGTGCCACGTTCCGGTACCAGGATAGTATATGAGGATCGGAGTGCCATGTTCCGGCACCAGGATAGAGTTAGAGGAGCGGAGTGTCACGTACCGACACAAGAGGAAGAAAGATAATGAATCTTGAAAGATAATGAATATACTCAATCTAATGAACTTAATTCCCAAATGAGTATGGTATTGAGGCTTGAGTCCTCATGTGTGAACTTGACGGTAATTGTTAATGATAAAGTAATTGCTGTTGCTACATGTTGAGTATTGTAGTTGATTTACATTATTATTGATATATATTGTTCCCTATTTTGAGTTAGCCGATGATATCTACTCAGTACGTGTGGTTGTACTGACCCCCTACTTTTATGTTTTCTCTTTGTTATTTGTGTTATGCAGCAAACGTTCCGTCAACTTCAACACAACAGTAACTCGGGCCAGATTTCGTCATACCGGATCTCAGGGTGAGCTAACGCTTCTAGCTTGGACTGGATCTTCTTCTATAAGTCTTGATGCCTTGACTTCCGGCATGGACTAGTTTCTTATGTATTTTTAGCTTCTTAGACATTCTTAGATAGTTTAGTTTAGTAATTTGATCATAGATGTTCTTGTGATGATGACTTCCAGATTTTGGGAATATTAATAATAGTTAAGTTGTTTTATTTATGAGTGTAAGTCTTCCGCATTATTTTCTGTTGATATTATATTGAAATGATAAGGTTTAGATGGGTTGGTTCGCTCACATAGGAGGGTAAATGTGGGTGCCAGTCGCGTCCTCGAATTGGGTCGTGACAGACTTGGTATCAAAGCCTTAGGTTCGTTGGTCTCATCACACAAGAACAGGTCTAGTAGAGTCTTAAGGAACGGTAGGGGGACGCCTTTACTTTTCCTTGAGAGGCTATAAGACTTTAGGAAAATTCCATTCTTTCATTCTTTCTTTCGTGCTACTACTTGAGTCCAATTGGTATCTAGGTGATACAAATTGGTATCTGACCATCTTCACTCTATTTCGCAGATGGTTAGAACTAGAGCAACGACCGCACCAGCAGCGACAACGGAAAGACATGAAACTACTGAGCCAGCCACTGGGGCTGTGGCTCGAGGAGGAACAGCGGCAAGAGGCCGTGGAAGAGGTCGTGGGAGGACGTCCTCTAGAGGAAGAGGACGAGCACCTAGCCCATCTGATACTAGGGCAGTGACTCCTCCACCGACTGAGGATGTAGTAAGAGAGGGTTAGGAAGGGGAAACCGAACAAGGGCAGAATGAGGAAATGCCACCCCAACCTACCCCAGAGATGATCAACCAAGTACTGGCTTATCTTAGCGGGTTGTCTGATCAGGGTCAAGCACCTCCAGTGGTTTCTGCACCAACACCTCCGGTTTCAGAGATACGACATGCGGCTACTATGGCTCCCCGCATGGATGCACCATTGGGAATAGGCACATTTCCACGTCTGACTACTGGGCCTATTATGACAAACGATCAACATGAACTTTTCAGTAAGTTCTTGAAATTGAAACCTCCGGTCTTTAAGGGTGTAGAATAAGAGGATGCCTACGATTTTCTGGTTGATTGTCACGAGCTACTACACAAGATGGGTATAGTAGAAAGGTTTGGTGTCGAGTTCGTAAGCTATCAGTTTCAAGGGAACGCCAAAATGTGGTGGCGTTCACATGTTGAGTGTCAACCAACGGAGGCACGACCAATGACTTGGGAATCATTCTCTACCCTGTTTATGGAGAAGTATATCCCAAGGACTTTGAGAGATAGAAAGAGGGATGAGTTTTTGAGTCTGGAGCAAGGTAGAATGACGGTTAATGCATACGAGGATAAATTTCGCGCACTATCCAGATACGCCACTCAACTCTATTTCAGTCCATAAGAACGGATCCGCCGTTTTGTGAAGGGGTTGAGGTCAGAATTGCGAATTTCAGCCTTACAGATAGCGGCAACAGCAACATCCTTCCAAGAGGTGGTAGACTTTGTGATAGAGGTGGAAGGAGTGAAGCCAGATGACTTCACCACGACATCGACATCAAAGAGGTTTCGAAGGGGAGGTGAGTTTAATGGTTCTCACTCTAGAGGACAGAGCTCCGGAGGTTACGCAAGTCGACCAATTCAGTCTTCACTACAGACTGTAGTTGGGGGTCCACCTCAGAACGGTCAACATTTCTCTGAGAGGCCGATGCGTGAACCCAGAGAATGTTATGGATGTGGAGAGATTGGACACATTAAGAGGTATTGTCCAAACCAGAGTTACAGAACCCCACTAGCTAGAGGTAGGGGTGGTAATGGTAGAGGTCGTTTTTCTGGAGGACGTGGTGGTCGAGGTAATGGTGGTCACCAAAACGGCAGAGGTGAAGGGCAAAACGGAGCCACTACTACACAACATGGTAGGGGCAACGGACAGACAAATAATGGGGCTCATTGCTACGCTTTCCCTGGGAGATCTGAAGCGGAGGCGTCTGATGCAGTTATCACAGGTAACCTTCTGATTTGCGATTGCATGGCTTCCGTGTTGTTTGATCCTGGATCCACATTTTCTTATGTATCTTCCTCATTTGCTAATGGTCTAAATTTGCATTGTGAATTACTTGACATGCCTATTCGTGTTTCTACTCCGGTGGGTGAGTCTGTGATAGTCGAAAAAGTGTATAGGTCTTGTTTGGTGAATTTTGTGGGGAGCAACACTTATGTAGATTTGGTTATTTTAGAAATGGGTGACTTTGATATAATTCTGGGTATGACTTGGCTTTCTCCAAACTTTGCGATTTTGGATTGTAATGCTAAAACAGTGACGTTAGCCAAGCCTGGGACAGATCCGTTAGTGTGGGAGGGTGACTACACTTCTAATCCGGTGCGTATTATCTCCTTTATTCGTGCTCAGAAGATGGTTAGTAAGGGTTGTCTAGCTTTCTTGGCACATCTCAAGGATGACACTACTCAAGTACCTTCGATTGAGTCAGTTTCGGTAGTCCGTGAATTTTTGGATGTGTTCCCTGCAGATCTTCCCGGTATGCCACCGGATAGGGATATTGACTTCTGTATCGATCTTGAACCCGGTACTCGCCCCATTTCTATACCCCCGTATAGAATGGCTCCCGCGGAGTTAAGAGAGTTAAACGCTCAACTTCAAGAATTGTTGAGTAAAGGCTTCATTAGACCAAGTGCATCTCCTTGGGGTGCTCCGGTGTTATTTGTGAAGAAGAAGGATGGGAGTTTCCGAATGTGCATAGATTACCGACAGTTGAACAAAGTAACTATTAAGAACAAGTACCCCATTACTCGCATTGATGACTTGTTCGATCAGTTACAAGGTGCTTGTGTCTTCTCAAAAATTGACTTGAGGTCCGATTATCACCAATTGAAAATACGAGCAACGGATGTTCCAAAGACTGCTTTTCGAACTAGGTATGGGCATTATGAATTTGTGGTAATGTCATTTGGTCTTACGAATGCCCCTGCTGCCTTCATGAGTTTGATGAACGGTATTTTCAAGCCATACTTAGACCTCTTTGTGATTGTGTTTATTGATGATATACTAATATACTCCAAAAGTAAGAAAGAACATGAGGAGCATTTGAAAATGGTGTTAGAGTTGTTGAGAAGGAAAAAGCTTTATGCGAAATTCTCCAAGTGTGAGTTTTGGCTAGATTCAGTGTCCTTCTTGGGGCACGTGGTTTCTAAGGATGGGGTGATGGTGGATCCATCCAAGATTGAGACAGTGAAAAATTGGGTAAGACCCACTAATGTGTCAGAAATACGGAGTTTTGTTGGGTTAGCTAGATACTACCGCCGATTCGTCAAGGGATTCTCTTCTATTGCTTCCCAATTGACGAACTTGACTAAGCAAAACGTTCCATTTGTATGGTCGGACGAGTGTGAGGAAAGCTTTCAGAAACTCAAGACTTTGTTGACTACCGCGCCTATCCTTACCTTGCCAGTAGAGGGTAAAAACTTCATTGTCTATTGTGATGCATCCTATTCTGGGTTGGGTGCAGTGCTAATGCAAGAGAAGAATGTGATTGCTTATGCTTCGAGGCAATTAAAGGTGCATGAACGTAACTATCCGACCCATGATTTGGAGTTGGCCGCGGTAGTATTTGCACTAAAGCAATGGAGACACTACTTGTATGGGGTTAAGTGTGAAGTCTACACGGACCATCGTAGCCTACAGTATGTATTCACTCAGAAAAACTTGAACTTGAGACAGAGGTGATGGATGGAACTACTGAAGGACTACGACATCACTATCTTGTATCATCCGGGAAAAGCAAATGTTGTGGCAGATGCTTTGAGTAGGAAGGCCGGAAGCATGGGAAGTCTAGCTCATTTGCAAGCTTCTAGACGCCCATTGGCTAGAGAATTGCAGATTTTGGCTAATGACCTTATGAGGTTAGAAATAAACGAGAAGGGAGGATTGTTAGCTTGTGTAGAGGCAAAATCCTCTTTCCTTAATCAGATTAAGGGGAAACAGTTTGATGATGAGAAACTAAGGCGAATTCGAGACAAAGTGTTGCAAGGAGAGGCTAAAGAGGCAATAATTGATGAGGAAGGTGTTTTGAGAATTAAGGGAAGGGTATGCGTACCCCGCATCGATGATTTGATCACCACTATTCTTACCGAGGCTCATAGTTCTGGATATTCTATACATCCTGGTGCAACCAAGATGTATCGCGACCTAAAGCAACACTTCTGGTGGAGTAGAATGAAGCGCGATATTGTTGACTTTATTGCCAAATGTCCAAACTGTCAACAAGTAAAGTATGAACACCAGAGGCCCGGAGGAACACTTCAGAGAATGCCCATTCCTGAATGGAAGTGGGAGAGAATCGCGATGGACTTCGTGATTGGTCTTCCAAAGACCTTGGGTAAGTATGACTCCATTTGGGTGATCGTTGATAGGTTAACTAAGTCTGCTCACTTCATTCCTGTCAAGGTGACCTACAATGCAGAGAAGTTAGCCAAGATCTACATCGCAGAGATCGTTCGGTTTCATGGAGTTCCACTCTCCATCATATCTGATAGAGGTACGCAGTTTACTTCTAAGTTTTGGAGGACTTTACATGCCGAACTAGGCACTAGATTGGACCTTAGCACTGCATTTCACCCTCAGACCGATGGACAATCTGAGCGAACGATTCAAGTGTTGGAGGATATGCTTCGTGCATGTGTGATAGAGTTTGGTGGCCATTGGGATAGCTTTTTACCTTTGGCAGAGTTTTCATATAATAATAGCTATCACTCCAGTATTGACATGGCTCCATTTGAAGCATTGTATGGGAGGAGGTGTAGATCTCCCATTGGTTGGTTTGATGCCTTCGAAGTTAGACCTTGGGGGACTGATCTGTTGAGAGATTCTATGGAGAAGGTGAAAGCTATTCAAGAAAAGCTTCTAGCGGCGCAAAGTAGACAAAAGGAGTATGCAGATCGAAAGGTTAGAGACTTAGAGTTCATGGAGGGTGAACAAGTCTTGTTGAAGGTTTCACCCATGAAAGGGGTGATGCGGTTTGGTAAAAGAGGTAAGTTAAGTCCAAGGTACATTGGACCATTCGAGGTACTAAAGCGAATAGGGGAGGTGGCTTATGAATTAGCCTTGCCCCCAGGGCTGTCCGGAGTGCATCCGGTGTTTCATGTGTCCATGCTGAAGAGATACCACGGAGATGGAAACTACATTATCCGTTGGGATTCCGTTTTGTTGGATAAAAACTTGACTTATGAAGAGGAACCGGTTGCTATATTAGATAGAGAAGTTCACAAGTTGAGGTCGAGAGAGATTGCATCCATCAAAGTTCAATGGAAGAATCGACCGGTTGAAGAGGCTACTTGGGAGAAGGAGGCGGATATGCAAGAAAAATACCCACATCTGTTTACAGATTCAGGTACTCCTTTTCGACATTGTTTTTCTTCTTCTGATCGTTCGGGGACGAACGATGGGTAAATTGGTATCTATTGTAACGACCTGTTTAGTCGTTTTGAGCAACAGAGTCCATTTCTGGAAAAACTGGCTGGGACGACGAGGGTCACGACGGACCGTCGTGGTCACGACGGCCCATCGAGGAGGTGTCATCCCATGGCACTTAGAATTTTGAATTTGGGTACTGAAAATCTACTCTCTGTAAATTGTGACGGACCTGCAGGACGTGCCGTCACATCCACGACGAACCGTCGTGAGTTTCCGTTGCAAAACACTTCAACTTTTGAGAATTTGGTGCAAGAAACGAGTTTCTGACCGTCATGACGGAGGAACAGGACGGACCGTCACAGGTGTGACGGGCCGTCGCAGACCACTTGAGCTCGAGGGAGCTGCGACGACCACCGTGACGGACCGTCGCAGGCACGACGGCCCGTCACAGGTTGCGCAGTCCCAGGCAGTTTAGGATTTCTCCACACGTTTTAAGGGTCGTTTTTGGACTATTCTTTCCTTAATTATAAAGATTGAGGTTTATATTAATAAATCTAATTACTTGGGGGTTAAATTAGGTAACCTTAAGTTAATTAGTGGGTTTTATTGTCCTCCTTTACACTTAATTATACTTTTAATTAGGGTAAAAAGAAGGAGGGTTTGAATAAAACAAAACAAACAGAAAAAGAACAAGAGAAAGAGGGGAATCGATCGAATAGAGAGAGGAGAAAACGAAGAGGAATAAAAAAGCTTGGGAGATTTCTTGTTGATTCCAATTCTTCGGTGGAGGTAGGTTATGGTTTATGTTACGATATTCGTAGTGAACTCTTAATAGTGAATATTATGTGTTGATAGTGTTGTAAACCCTGCTATGTGCTTAAATTGTATGCTTGCATGATTTGATTACGAAATTGTGATGAATTAACAAAGCATGATGAAGCTATTGAATCCCAAATCTTGAAAGAACCCTAATTCGCTTGATATATTATATAATAAGACTGATGATGCCTTAGTATGAAAGAAGGCTTGATAAATTATATAATGATAATGAGGATGCCTTAGTGTAAAAGAAGGCTTGATGAATTAGGGGATCGGGTGCCACGTTCCGGTACCAGGATATAATGAATATGAGGATCGGAGTGTCACGTTCCGACACCAGGATAGAATATGGATCGGGTGCCACGTTCCGGTACCAGGATAGAATGAATATGAGGATCGGAGTGTCACGTTCCGACACCAGGATAGAATATGAGGATCGGAGTGTCACGTTCCGACACCAGGATAGAATATGGATCGGGTGCCACGTTCCGGTACCAGGATAGTATATGAGGATCGGAGTGCCACGTTCCGGCACCAGGATAGAGTTAGAGGAGCGGAGTGTCACGTACCGACACAAGAGGAAGAAATATAATGAATCTTGAAAGATAATGAATATACTCAATCTAATGAACTTAATTCCCAAATGAGTATGGTATTGAGGCTTGAGTCCTCATGTGTGAACTTGACGGTAATTGTTAATGATAAAGTAATTGCTGTTGCTACATGTTGAGTATTGTAGTTGATTTACATTATTATTGATATATATTGTTCCCTATTTTGAGTTAGCCGATGATATCTACTCAGTACGTGTGGTTGTACTGACCCCCTACTTTTATGTTTTCTCTTTGTTATTTGTGTTATGCAGCAAACGTTCCGTCAACTTCAACACAACAGTAACTCGGGCCAGATTTCGTCATACCGGATCTCAGGGTGAGCTAACGCTTCTAGCTTGGACTGGATCTTCTTCTATAAGTCTTGATGCCTTGACTTCCGGCATGGACTAGTTTCTTATGTATTTTTAGCTTCTTAGACATTCTTAGATAGTTTAGTTTAGTAATTTGATCATAGATGTTCTTGTGATGATGACTTCCAGATTTTGGGAATATTAATAATAGTTGAGTTGTTTTATTTATGAGTGTAAGTCTTCCGCATTATTTTCTGTTGATATTATATTGAAATGATAAGGTTTAGATGGGTTGGTTCGCTCACATAGGAGGGTAAATGTGGGTGCCAGTCGCGTCCTCGAATTGGGTCGTGACACTGTTTTAGTTGTGTGTTGTATTTTATAAGTTATTTTTTACGTGTTTGTATTCATTATGCTTTGCGTATCATTTTCTAGTTATAATATTGCGAGAGTCTTGTTTGTATCTTGTGAAGCAAAGATACATATAACCTTTATACATTTTTTTATTTTAAACAAACAATAATGATATTTGATTGTTGTCTAAGTCAAAGTAAAGATACTTATTAACAATACTTATTGTATTCATTCACTATATTTCATTGTTGTTTTTTCAACTAATACTCCCTATATTTTCTTTGATTCAAACTAAAATAAAACTATTCAAATCATCAACAAATATTGAATTGGAGATGTTAACGCAATTTATCCAAGTCTTACGTATTTATAATATTTCTTGCATTATGATTTGAATAATTTTTTTTTCATATTTCAATTGTCTGTCGACATATATTTATGCTAATCAAATATTGAAATTGTATTCAACTCAAACACTTACAAAATACATTACATTGATCATATCCTCGATAAGGGATACAACATACCTAAATAAACAAAAAAACAAAAACAAAACAATTCAAAATATTAAAAAGAAATTACGTACTATTGTCCTTAAAAATTGTAACTGCTCCAATTTGTATTCAGTTAGGGATACAATTTAATTCTAAACACAGTCAGTGAAAAAATCATGTCTTCCAAAGATATAATTTTTATCTTCGTATTCAACTTTTTTAAAAAATTCAACAAATCCACTAAAACTAATTATTTATATGTTGTTCATGGCACATACAATTTACAATGAAATACGATTTACAAGTATTTTAAAAAATTTCATATCAAAATAATAATCAATTAGTAAAAGCTTGCGTAGTGCGAATTACCTCTCCTATGTAGTTTGTGAGCTATTGTATAGGAGCGGGGCTTTTATCCTGTGCACACCCAAAGGGTAGGGACTGCGGTTTCCTTGTCATAAAATTTTTTACCAATTTGGTCGCACTCCAATAGAAAAATCCTTCTAATAAGTTGTTTGTCAATTATTTTTTTCCTGTTTCGTTCAAATCTTTATATATAAATAAATAAATTTATTAATCAAAATATATTGATTATAAATTAAGTATTTTCAATTGAATCTTGAAAATAGGTAAATCAACTATGGGATCGGTGATAACTATTTAGTTTTGAATTTTTGTAACTAATGAGACTTTTAAGCAATTGTTTCTTTTTAAAAAATCTCCCGTAAATTTCTCTTTTTTGTTATTTAACAATTGTATTCTTTTAATTAAAACAAATAATAAAAACTTAAATAAGATACATAATAAATTAAAATTTGATATTTTTACTAAATATTGAAAGTATTGATATTTGTAACTATAAAATGTTAAAATATTCGCGAAGCGACCCACTTAGAAAAAGCCCCCCTCTATGTTAGGGGAGCACTAAAATGCAACTTCGATCGGATGTGGGTATAAAATCCCGCCGGTGAGATGTCCAGCGGATTCCTAGGCCTTGACGAATGGCCGACCACCTTTTACGTTAGAAGAGCAAAAGGCCCAGGGCATAACATGATGAACCAATGTGAATAAGTGTAAGCTTTATTGCCCGAACACGATTGGTGCTGACCACACTAAGTGCTACCGTGGTAGAAAGAGAGGCCAGGCGGTTACAATTGAGAGGTTGTCACTGAGCATTTCTAGTCACACGGGAAAAGAGGTCAAATGCTAAGGCAAGGCCATACGCCCGTTTGGATCCTCGCAGAGTATAGCTCACATCCAAACATCTGATTGGGGAGTCAACCTTGCCCCCCTTGTATTTTGAGGTCATATCTAATATTCAGAGTTTGCCTCGATTTGGTACCTCTCTCGCGGCCAGCACCAAAATCGTGCTATACCCCTAGATGTCCAGTCAACTGCTGTACCTCAATGCATTTTTGGGAGAACCAGCTAGCTCTGGGTGCGAGTAACATTTATTGGGACATAACCTACCCAATCAATACTCTTTATTAGCAAACCATTTAATGATACCTAATCAGTAATCTCCCATCGTCTTTATTCAACTAACATGCATAAGAGTTTCCAAGAAAGGAGAAGTGAGTAAGCTTTGTCATGTATACTAAAAATAGTTGTCCATAATTAATTGTCAATTTTAATAATCAAAAAACAATTAGTTACTTTTTTTTTATTTTTTCCCTTAATAATTACATAACTACTGGTTTCAAAAAGTACTGGTCATCTTAAAGTTACAAGATCACTTTAATGTGAAAAAAATGTTTTTGCGATTTTCAAAAAGTACAATTGGTTAATTATCTACTTTAATTGAAAAGTATGTGGATTCTTTTGATAGATCTTTGACATTCTTTTTATACATTTAATAATTCATTAATAAAGACCAATTTTCATAATGATTTATAGTTGGGTTATATCAGTCATATTGCACCTTCTATTAAATTTTTGTTAAAGGTTATGCATGATCTTATTCTGACAAACAAGAATGGACGGAGAGAGTACATCACTATTTAAACCATAAAATAGTAGTAAAAGAATATAAAGAAGAAAATGGGTTAATCCTGAAGGCTGGTTCTCACCCCCAAAAGATGCAGAAAAATGTAGGATGATAAATTAGGGGATTAAGTCATCTACGACCATCTAAAGTTGTCCCATATTTCACTTGAACACCTCAACTAGGGCTTGTATCTATTGAACACTTTATTTATTCAAAAATCATTTCTATTACACACAAAATGCTGATATGACAAAAAGTGTGTTCCACTCGCATTGAGCGCGTATAGCAGTTGAAAATGGTATTTTTTTGTTTTCCAACTTACATACTTGATACGTTTTAAAAAATGATAAAAATAAAATGGAAAAGCCCTGTCTTCTTCTTCACTGCAAGTCTGCAACTCTCTGTCTCTAATCCTTTTATTATTCTTGATTTTACCTTCATCTTTTTATTTGATTTTTTCAGCAAAAAGCTTTGAAATTACAACAGAAAAGCATTAATTAAAGAAATAAAAATCAAACTGAGTCAAAAGTAAATTTGGCGCTCCATTTTTCCCACAAAACTAATATGAATCTGAACTTATTTTATTTGAAATAGCTAAAGAATTCAAATTCTAAAGTACCCACAATAGTGAAGGAGAAAAGATATCAAAAAATCTTAATTGTTATTCGAAAAAAATGAGATTGTGAAAAATGGCAACTATAATACTGAATTAGAATAAAGGAGAGAATGTAGGTGTACGATTATCGGATTTATATGCGGTTTAAGCCGGAGGTCGCTATGTATTTCCGGTGACGAAGAAAATGGGTTATAATGGATGTTGGGAGTGGGAGTTGGCAAAGAAGAGAAGGCAGAGGAGAGTTTTCCTTTTTCTTTTTTGGACAAAAACACAAAATTTTATTCTATTTATAGTATATATTTTACTTATTATTATGGTCCCAATTCCACATGTCTTTTTATGATTAGTTACTATGCACGTCATAACGCATGTATGACACACAATTTTTGTTTTTAGTTGATTGCCAAAAAATATTTACTAGGTATTTTTTTTACTAATAAAAGTGTTCAATAGGAACCAACCTAAGATGAGGTGTCTAAGTGAAATATACAAACAACTTTAAGTGGCTACATATGATTTAGAGCGCGTATCATGCTAGGATTTACATAATAAAAGATTTAGAAAATGTAGGGTAAGTACCAACCAGTAGTACTTAATAGTCATTATAGGTCGATTGATCTTAAACATTACTATATCGAATAAAAAGTGATAAAAGTTAGCCGTCGTGCAAAGGTCTTGTAATGACCCTTAAAGTCATTTGCGTATTTTTTTGTTTTGATTAGTGTTTTCCCTTTCCATAGCTTTTATGTTGTTGATTTGATATGTTGATAGGGGTAGTGTAATAGTGTCAACCCTTTCTAATCTAGCCCACTTAGCATTCTAGCACCCTTAGACTCAACCCCATTATTTTTCCCTCAATCAAGGTCAACACACAATCCTAGGGGTCCTACGCATAAAAATTATCCTGAAGAAGATTTGTTATTTATCTATCTAGAATTTGCATCTGAATCATAAGAGAGATTTTGAGGTTCGTTTGGAACTTAATGGATGAAAGTGTCACAACCTGAGTCTACACCCTAGACGTGGCGGACGCTCGAAGACCAGTGTTGGTCGCCAAGCAAACCCTCATCCTAACTGACTACTAGCGGACTAACTTAAGCATCCAAAAGCTTAAAAATGAAATGAACAACTTTGAATAAAAATAATATATTCAACTAGCCATAAAATAAGCAACATACTGACTATCTTGACTCCTAAACTATACTGACTATCTATGAAGCCTCTAACTGATAAAGATGAAAGTCGGGAAAAGACCCACAACATCTTGAATAAACTGAAAAGTAAATGAAATCCTTCGGAAGAAAGGAGGCTTACCATAGCTAACTCGAACTCTCAGATGTATCAATGAAGATCCTGTTGAATATCTTGAATACGTGTGTCTGCATCATGAGAAGATGCAGGTCAAATGGCTCAGTATGTGGAATGAACAAGCATGTAAGGGGAATTTTAAAGAATAAAATATAGGCTTGAACTTGATAAAAATGAAACATGCTTACCTCTTTTAAACTCAACTCAAATCAAGAATAAGATACTCAACTCAAAGATTAGATATTCAACTCCAACATTAGATACTCGAATTCAAAGATATGATACTCGACTTAGTGAAACACATATCAACTCAAGATACTCAACTGAAGGTACTCAACTCGAAATACTCAACTCATGATACTTAACTGAACTCATTTCAATATAAATCAGTTTTTTCAAACAAGTGCAATATAAAGCAAAGCTATTTAAAAATGTGATGTCAACCCTGTGTATATAACAAGGATATACTATAACTCTGAAATGTATGTGAAAATACAATTTACTGATGTATATAAAAATACAATATTTCTTTAACCGAAAACCATCACTTAAGAGCTATAATGATGATATAATGATCCACCTCACGCTGCCAGCGCATCCTATACCCGGCCAAAGGTATAAGACCTGAAGTTCCTAAAGGATCCACTAGTCTACTGTGAAAAGGGTTCATCTAAAAAGTATGAACCTCTTATAACCATGGTGGCTACATGATTTATGGAAGCTGCGAGTTGTTTTAACTCTCCCACATATCGGTTCTAAATACTACTCCAAAAATATACTAGCTCTTATGTTTTTAAACATATTAATTCCGCGGTCTGAGATTAGTGCTCAAAATACTTAGCTCAAAGGATATCTTGGAAATATCTATTTGCCTTCTTGCTTTATTTAGATAGTATTTCTCTTTAATTGAAAGCTAGACCGAAGGCTCTTTGGAAATCTCAATTCCCGTTCTTTTCTAAATGTGAATATATTTTAATCTCTTTGGGAATACTTAGCCCCGATTACTTCTTTGAAGAACTGGCTTCAATCTCTACTCCTTACTCAACTTGAACTTTAAGTCTTAAAACAAAGTGAAAACATTTGTGAAAGACTTTTGAAAACTTTATAAACTTTACTTTGACTTGCCTTTAACTTCAAGACTTGACTCTTAACTTTCCTTGAATTGAAGTATGGATTCAAGGCTTATGATCTCATGTTTATGGATGATTTAATGATTTTCAACTTAAAGGGTTCATGTAAAACTTTAAGCATGAACAACTCAACTTGAGAACTCAAAGGTATTTCTCATCTCAAGATTGTTCGACATATAAGGTTCATGCAAAATTATGGGAATGAACAATTCAACTCAAGGACTACATAACTACATGGAACTCCTATATATGACTCTTCTCATTATCTTGTTTACTTCCTCAAAACTTAGTTAAATCAATGATGTATCTCAAAGAATTCACAATTGAACTTGAAGGCTTTCTTGAACTCTACGCTTAACTCTCTCTTGAATGTGAATTATAAATTCAAGAGTTATGGTGTCACATCCGGGTTTATCCCCTAGACTTAACCGGCATCGTCATCCTTTTTAAGGACTAAGACTAGCCTCTTAGTCTCATCTCATTACATTCATATGTTAAAAAATGCAGAAAAATAATTTAAAACTTTCATTACAACTACTTGGAGGTTTACATAGACCTCTCTACATACACATATTATATAGTTGTATCGAGTATACATAGACCCTTCTTATAGGAAGGTTACATAGACTTCTACTTTTTATGCACATACACATATTTAAGATAGAAGAATAATCTCAAAGATTGTCTCATCTCATACCATCTAACTATTTTCACAATATGGGCATAGCCCTTATATCAATCCAACAAGACCACATATAGGTCATACAAAAGTATATTACTCAATTGAAAAGGAAAGAAATGAAAGAGTCTTTAAGCTCATAACAAGTCTGTAAGCTAGATAGTGGCATTGCCCTCGGAAGTTAAGGACCTACCCTACTTGGATGAAATGAAGAATCAAAGTCTTCAACAATGCCGCCTTCTAAATTCTTCAACGACCGGAACCTAAAATGTTTGGGAAAGGCAAGAAAATGGGGTCAGTACTCCACATGTACTAAGTATGAGACCTTATGCACATATATAAAGAAAAAGGCTAAAAAGGGACTTTTAGTCAAAACATGCCATTTAACAAGTTTACAGGTCTCATGCATAACCAAGAAAGTCATACCAATCAACCAAACATACTTAATAACTCAACCAAGTAAGATGTATCTCAACATACTTGAACCCATGATATACTACAACCTTATAATCAAGGAATAACATCACAAGAATGAAAAATAGTTAATCATATCATAATAAGCAAGACAATTACTCATGAATCCTTATCAAGTCAACAAGTGCAATGACCAAGCACCCATAACCTTACTTAATCAAGTAGCCTCCACAAAAAACCATAACCAATGTCCAACTTCACATAACATAACATTTAGATTTACATTTCATCTTATGTTAACATTATAACCTAAGGCATACTCCTAAGTTTACGAATTAACTATAGTATCAACATGTGCCAAGTTCATTATGTGCATATCATATATCATCATAACATAAATATATATAAGAGCATCCTCCTAAGACTCCCCTCAAGGCTAACTAGTGCAATGTTTAGGTAGAGTCCCATACCCCTACCTAGACTAAGATAGACCTCTCAGGTTATCCAAGTTTGAGTTCAAGTCCTATAATTCATCTTAACTTTTGGAAACATCTTGCCCTAACCGAAATAGACCACATGAGCTAGTGTGGAATTCGGTGTCATAAAACCCTACACCAAAAGAAGGCGGACTACTTGTCAAGGTAGTACCAAAACATGAAATATAGCAACTACGTGGATCCACTAGCTAGTATTCCTATGGGGGCAACATAGTTCAAGAACTAGGAGATATTGTTGGGACCCTCTTTATGCGCCATGAATAGTCTCCAATCTCAAGAGTTATGTAGTGTTCCTACCTTCCCTATGTGAGAAAGGACACTCCTCAATCTAATTCACTCGGTGCTAAGCTAGAGTCCATTTTTGAAATGTCTTTAAGCCAATCATACCTTAGTTTAGGTCATAGGATCTACCCCTTGTATAATCATCATCATCAATAGCTCAATAAGAATTGTATGAGTATAAGTCGTTTCATCACAATTCATATAAGTGATGTTAACACATTAGCATTTCATAGCATATCAAGGCACATTGATAGTTTTCACCATCCTCATATCACATAAACCTAAATCAACCTCACAACATAGTCATGATATTTCAATTCAACATCATACCACTCTATCATCCTAGTATAATGCATACTCCAATGTAGCATCATGACTTAATCACAATGATCACAATTGGAAGTAAAATAGAGATTCTAAGACTTACCAAGTCTTCCTCATAATTCATTATCAAGGCCTTACCATCAACCCATAAATCAATCCAGTCAGAGAAGTAACATCATTATACAATGATAAACAATAAGATAACAAGGCTAATTGCATCTCTATAACACAATTCAACACTAGATCATAGCTTAAGACAAAATACACAGGTCAATTTCACAATTACAATTCTTAACCTAAATCACATCTCAAGAACTAGCATGTTAGGCCTATAATTCATCTTAATTTATTCACAATAACATCATAGGAAAGTAATCGAAACAATACCAAGTCAATGAATAATCATAACACAATATAGATCAAGATCACAACCTAGGGTGATGGATTGGGGATCATGTTCTTCAATTTAGACCAAACAATCAACAATTACCATAATCAAGTAAAAATACATGTTAATATATTAAATATAACCTAAAGAAATCATCAATAACTCAATCCATAACTTCAATTTCGTAATTGGATGAAACCCACATGAAAAGTCAACTTTCGAAATACATTTTGAAGGAACCCTTTGAGGAAAGAGTCTCAAAGGTGAATTAGATCCAATACCTTTGATGAAGAATTGATGGCGTCCCTTTATAGCCCCCAAATCATTATCCTTGCTAGTCTTCAATGGTGAGTTCAGGTAGAGAGAGAAAGAAGAGAGTTTATTTTGTGAGTTGTGTTTAGATTAATGAAGGTTAGGGGTATTTATATTCGAAGTTAAATTAGTTAATTAGTCTCCCATTAATCCCTAACTAACCACTAAACCACCTAATTAATTGAATAAAACTAACTTAAAATGTGCAGGGAGTTGGTTGTGTTATCGACGACACCATGATCGACGGATCATGGGTCAGTCGACGGACCAAGCCCACCTCTGTGCTACACATCCGTCGGTCAAGTCAGATACCATGCAGGTAAGGGTCTTCTACGAATTGGCTAAGTGTGGGACGACGGTGGCATTGACGCCCCGTCGATCTACACACGGGCCGTAGCCTGCACCTCGTTGGTAAGTTCAGAGGTTGTGCGGGCGAGGGGCTTTCATCAACAAGACTAAGTGTGGGACGACGGTGGCACTGACTTCATGTCAGTCGACACACGGGCTATTTGCTGTCTCGTCAATGCACACTGCCAGACAGTGTTTCCTCAAACTACAAGGGTCCTCCTCAAGGCCCTTTAGTCGGTCCTTGGGGAGTCGTACCCAAACGTTTCGATCGTGAAACAACTTAAACACTTGTTAGCTACCCTTTCACCATTTTTCGTAAATTTTGAACTCCTAAAAGCTAGTCTAATAGGCTAAGGCACGCTAGCACCCCTTTGAACCAACTTTCGAACGTCATGGACGTTCTTGGACGTTTTGGTTCTTAAACTTCCTAAATGACCTATATTCATCAAAATGGACTTGAAAACAGTAATAAGACCCCATGACACCTATGTTACGTTTTACGACACGTCTTGGATTTTAAAGGTGTTACATTATACCCCTCTTAGAAACAGTTGTCTCTGAATGATACTAAAACTCTTTTGAAGGAAGGAATAGATTCAAGACTAGCAGCCCAACCAATCAAAAATATCAAATAAACATAAATCATGTCATTTCAACAAGGCAAATTTTAAAAATAAAATTTTCACACATAAGGCTCAAAACACTTCATCATGAGGCATTTCCTTCTCACAACACTTATGAACTCAACATTCATTACATGAGTTAATTAGCACAAAGTTCAACTCTACAACATGCTACATATCATTTCATAATGACTCACCATACCAAAATGCACAACATAACACAAATAAACCAAAAAGGCAAAAATTGAGTGTTAGAGGTACTAATTCAATGTAATGCAACCCCAAAATGTACATTTTTGCAACACTTCACCAAAAATCAAGAATTTTCAATTTCTAGTCATATTATATTATTAAAAAGAATGACTAAACTTAATTATCAAAAAGATGAGGGTAACGGGACTTCAATGTCGGCCTCGTCCTCCCATATTGCACCCTCAACTAGATGATTCTTCCATAACACCTTTATGGAAACCACCTCTTTATTCCTTAACTTCTTGACTTGCCTATCAAGAATTTGAACCAGAACTTCCTCATAAGAGAGGTTATCCTTGACACCAAGACCCTCAATAGGAAGAATGGACTCGGGATCACCCATACACTTCTTCAACATAGAAACATAGAAAACCGAATGAACTGAAGCCAATTCACTAGGAAGTTTCAATTCATAGGTAACCTTACCAACCCTTTGCAAGATTTCATAGGGACCCACATAACGAGAACTCAACTTCTCTTTCTTGTCAAATCTTACCACCCCTTTCATTGGTGAAATTTTCAAATACACCTTATCACCTTCTTCAAACTCCAAATCCCTTCTCCTATGATCGGCATAAGACTTTTGCTAACTTTAGGCCGTTTGCAACCGGTTCCTTATGATATTAACCTTATCGAAGGTATTATAAATCAAAATAATGACCAAGAAGCAAAGGTTCACCCACTTCAAACCAACCAATAAGAGATCTACACCTCCTACCATACAAGGCTTCGTAGGGAGCCATGGAAATGGATGAATGAAAACTATTATTATAGGCAAACTCCACCAAAGGTAAATGTTTATCCTAATTCCCTTTAAAATTAATAATGCACGCCCTAAGCATATCTTCAAGGGTTTGTATAGTACTCTCCGCTTGACCATCCGTTTGGGGATGAAAAGCGGTGCTCATCTTCACCGTAGTACCCAACCGTTTTGGAATGATCTCCAAAATATAGATATGAATTGTACACTTGATCTGATATGATGGGTAAGGCAATACCATGGTGGAACACAATCTCATCTATGAAGATTTTTGCATAATCCTCCGTTGAATATGTAGACTTGACGGGAATAAAATGAGCGGACTTAGTAAATCGATCCACAACCACCCATATGGAGTCATATGACTTTTGAGTCCGAGGTAAACCTACTACAAAGTCCATATTAATGTTTTCCCACTTCCAAGTAGGAATTTGGATCGCTTGTAGTAAGCCACCCGACTTTTGCGTTCGGTCTTTACTTGTTGATAATTTTGTCACTTACCGACAAACTCCGCTATGTACCTTTTTAAATCTTACCACAAATATATCTCCCTTAGGTCGTGTTACATTTTAGTCGAACCTGAATGAATTGAGTAGCGGGACCCATGTGCTTCTTCTAGGATCCGGTCCCTCAACCCATCTACATTGGGAACACACAATCTTTCTTGGTATCTTAACACACCATCCCCCCTAAGGAGAATGACTCATTCAACTTGCCGAGAACAGATTATTTCAACTCCATTAATGCTAGATCAATGTGTTGTTTGGACTTCATCTCAACCACTAGAGATGAGTTGGAGTTATGATGGACTATAGAACCTCTATACGGAGAACTTTCTAACCTCACCCCAACCTAGCCAACCTATGAACTTCCCTCTCTACGTCCTTCTTGGATTTGTCAAGGTGGGATACACTACCCATATCATACGACTTAGGGCATCCACAACCACATTAGCCTTGCCGGAGTGATAAAGGAAACTCATATCATAATATTTCAACAACTCTAACCACCTTCTTTGTCAGAGATTCAACTCCTTTTCTGTAAACACATATTGGAGACTCTTATAATCAGTAAAGAAATCAACATGAACCACATGCAAGTAATGCCTCCATATTTTCAAAGCAAACACCAAGACTGCTAAGTCAAGGTCATAAGTGGAATAGTTTCTCTCATGTACCTTAAGTTGCCTAGAGGCATAAGCTATCACTTTCCCGTGTTGCATAAGGAAACAACCCCAACCTACTCGGGATGCGTCACAATACACAACAAAACCCTTTGTACCCTCCGGTAAAGTCAACACTGGAGCGGAAGTAAGCCTATCTTTCAACAATTGGAAACTTTTCTCACATGCCTTTGACTACTCAAAATTCTTACTCTTTTGGGTCAAAGTAGTCAAAGGAGATGCAATGGACACAAAACCATCCACAAACCTCTGATAATAACCCGCTAGACCCAAGAAACTCCAAATCTCGGTTGGAGTCAATGGTCTAGGCCAATTCTTCACCGCTTCCATTTTCCTTGGGTCTACCTCAACTCCTTTACTTGAGATGATATGCCCAAGAAATGTCACCGTCCTCAACCAAAACTCACACTTGCTATATTTGGCAAACAATTGATGTTCTTTAAGGGTTTGCAATACCACCCTCAAATGACGCATATGATCACCCTCATTCTTCGAATATACTAAGATATCGTCAATGAAAACAATGACAAATGAATCTAGGTAATTTCAAAACACTCTATTCATTAGGTCCATAAACCCCACTAGAGCATTAGTGAGATTGAAAGACATTACCAAGAACTCATAGTGCCCATACCTAGTCCAAAAGGCTATCTTTGGTACATCTTCACCTCTCATCCTAAGTTGGTGATACCCCGATCTCAAGTCAATTTTCAAAAAGTAACTCTCCCCCTAGAGTTGATCAAACAAGTCGTCAATCCGAGGGAGAGATTATTTATTCTTAATAGTGATCTTGTTGAGTTGGCAGTAATCAATACACATTGTCAAGAACCCATCTTTCTTCTTTACAAACAAAACCGGAGAACCCTACAGAGAAATACCAGGCCTTATAAAACCCTTATCTAGTAAATCCTTGAGTTGAGACTTCAACTCTTTCAACTCGGCCGGAGCCATCCGATAAGGAGGAATTGATATGGGATTTGTATCCACTAGCAAATCAATGTCAAAGTCAATTCCCCGTTCGGTAAGAATTCCGGGAAGGTCATTAGGAAAGACTTGCAGAAACTCACTCACTATGGGGACCGACTCATTGGGAGGAACTTCAAAGCCTAGATCTTAGAATCTTATTATATGATATAGACAACCTTTTAAGATCATTTTCCATGCGTTTAGACAAGAGATGATACGACCTCTAGGAATAGAATTTTCCCCTTTCCACTCAACAATGGGTTCATTTGGGAAGTTAAACCTCACCACTCTTGTCCTAAAATCAATGGAGGAAAAACATGCATGCAACCAATCCATTCCCAATATAACATCAAAATCAAGATTATTGAGTTATACTAGATCAACATAAGAAACTCTACTGGGCAACATTATTGGATAAATTCTATACACCTTTTTTGCAATGACCGACTCATCCACCAGAGTAGACACTATAAAAGGTTCATGCAAAATATCGGGTAAAATAGCAAACTTTTTGGCTACTAGAAGAGTAACAAAGTATAAAGTAGCTCCAAAATCAAGTAAGACATATACATCGATAGAGAAGAGTTTTAACCTACCGGTCACCACGTCGGGAGAAGTCTCTTGCTCACCCTTAGAGCGGAGAGCATAGAAGCGGTTCTTCTTTGGAGCATCACTAGAACCACTTGCTTGATCTTGACCACTCCTCTCTTGACCCTTCAAGTTTGGACAATCTCTCATCTTGTGACCACTCTTTCCATAATAAAGCAATTACCCATTCCTACCAAGCACTCACCAAGATGACCTTTACCAAATTTGGCACATGTAGGCTTCTCGTTTGATGAGATTCCACTCCTTCACTTTTTAGCTCTGCATTTATTCCCCTTGTCATCATGAGCCTTCGGGAACTTGGATGGAACTTGACTAGAAACCTGTTTCATAAATCTAGACTTGTCTTGTATTTCAAGCATATTCTTTGAAGAACCTCCATCAAATGATTTTGCTCTTTTAGCATCTCTACTCTTTCTCTTGGCCCTTGCCTCCTCTACCCTTCTTGCATGCACCATAAGACGGGAAATGTTCATGTTTTCATGTAGCATGGCCGAATGTCACTCCTCTTGTAAGTTCTCCGACATTCCCATCACAAAATAACTCATTTGGTCTCTAGGATCGGATACCAAAGAAGGAGTATATTTGGACAACTTAATGAACTCCAAAGAGTACTCATGGACACTCCTTCCTCTTCGTCCAAGGATGATGAACTCCACCACTTTTTCCTCCCTCAACTCCCTAGGAAAAAATCGATATAAAAAAGTCATCTTAAAGCTATCCCAAGTCAATGAACCACCCCTCAATGGCCTATTATCCCTCTATTGCACATACTGAGTTTTTGCCACGTCTTTCAGTTGATATGTGGCCAACTCGATCTTCTCACTTGGGGACAATCCCATAGCAAAAAGTATGTTAGAGACTTCATCTATGAATTCTTGGGGGTCTTCATCAACCTTAGGCCCATAGAAAGTAGGATGGTTCATTCGAGTGAAGTGCCTTAAACGGCAAGCTATAGTAGTGACTTGTTGATGAGGATGGGGCACAACCTCCCTGTTTGATTGAACCTTCATAGCTTAGGCTTGAGTCGTGGCCGCTTGTGCTTGAGTAGTGATAGCTTGGGCCATTTGAAGAAGAGCGGTTCTTATATTCTCATCCGTCAAAGGAGGAGAATTAATCGGTGCTTGCTCCACATTAGCATCTTCCTCAAGTAGAGGAACTTGCTCACCACGGGGAGGAGCTTCCTTATTGACAATTTCCTCTTCAAGTCTTTGAGTCGCATTCCTTCGAGTGTTCATGCTTCCTATAAGAACAACAGTAAAATTAGATGAAAAAGCACACCATAAGTATACTCTAATGGCACGATATAAGATTTCCAAGAAAGAGAGTGATTCCTAAGCATCATATAGGTTCCTACTTATAAGTATGGCGCACTTAACAATTATGAATACAAACCTACATAGACGTGGTAGAGAGAGAGACCATAAATAAACGATATTCAACCTCATGCTCTGATATCAAGTTTGTCATATCCTATTTTACCCCCTAGACGTAACCGGCGTTGTCTTCCTTTTTAAGGACTAAGACTGGCCTCTAAGTCTCATGTCATTACATTCATAGGTTGAAAAATGCGGAAAAATTTGAAACTTTCATTACAACTACTTGGAGGTTTACATAGACCTCTACATACACATATTATTTAGTCTTATCGAGTATACATAGACCCTTCGTATAAGAAGGTTACATAGCCTTCTACTTATATTGCACATACACACATATTAAATATAAGAATAGTCTCAAAGATTATCTCATCTCATACCATTTAATCGATTTTCACAATATGGGCATAACCCTTACATCAATCAAAGAAGACCACATATAGGTCATACAAAAGTATAGTACTCAATAGAAAACGAAAGAAATCAAAGAGTCTTTAAGCATATAACAAGTCTGTAAGCTTGATAGTGGCATTGCCCTCGGAAGTTGAAGACCTACCCTACTTGAATGAAATGAATAATCCAAGTCTTTATCGATCGAAACATAAAATGCTTGGGAAAAGGGAAGAAAATGGGGTTAGTACTCCACATGTACTAAGTAAGAGACCTTATACACATATACAATCAAAACATGCTAAAAAGGGACTTTTAGTCAAAACATGCCATTTAACAAGTTTAAAGGTCTCATGCATAACCAAGCAAGCCATACCAATCAACCAAACATACTTACTAACTCAAACAAGTAACATGTATCTCAACATACTTGAACCCATGATTTACTACAACCTTATCATGAAGGAATAACATCACAAGAATGAAAAAGAGTTAATCATATTATAATGAGCAATACAACTACTCATGAATCCTTATCAAGTCAATAAGTGCAATGACCAAGCAATGGCCCATAACCTTACTTAATCAAGTAGCCTCAACAAGAAACAATAACCAATATCCAACTTCACATAACATAACATTTTGATTTACATTTCATCTTATGTTAGCCCAAGTCATACTCATAAGTGAACTAATCAACATATAGTATCAACAATGTGCCAAGTTCATCATGTACATATCATATATCATCATAACATAAACATATATTAGAACATCTTCCTAAGACTTCCCTCAAGGCTAACTAGTTCAATGTTTAGGTAGTATCTCATACCCCTACCTAGACTAAGCTAGACCTCTTAGGTTATCCAAGTTAGAGTTCAAGTCCTTTAATTCATTTTACCTTTTCGGAACAGCTTGACCTAACCGACATAGAGTACATGAGCAAGTGTTGAATCCGGTATCGTAAAACCCTACACCGAAACAAGCCGAACTACTTGCCAAGGTAGTACCAAAACATTAAACATAGAAACTAAGTACACTAGCTAGTATTCCTATGGGGGCAACATAGTTCAACAACTAGGAGATATAGTTGGGACCCTCTTTATGCTCCATACATCATAGACTCCAACCTCAAGAGTAATGTAGTGTTCCTACCTTCCTTATGTGGGAAGGGACACTTATCTAGTTCACTCGGTGCTAAGCTAGAGTCCCTTTTTAAAATGTCTTTAAGCCTTTAATTATCAATCATAGCTTAGTTTAGGTCATAGGGTCTACCACTTGTATAATCATCATCATTAATAGCTCAATAAGAATTGTATGAAGATAAGTCCTTTCATCACAATTCGTATAAATAAGGTTAACACATTAGCATTTCATAGCATATCAAGTCACATTGATAGTTTTCACCATCCTTATATCACATACACCTTAATTAACCTCACAACATAGTCAAGACATTTCAATTCAACATTATACCACCCTGTCATCCTAGTATAAGGCATACTCCAATGTAACATCATGACTTAACCACAATTGATCACAATTCGAAGTAAAGATAGAGATTCTAAGGCTTAGTCTTCCTCATAATTCATCATCAAGGTCTTACCATCAACCCATAACTCAAACCAATTAGGGGAGTAACACCATTACACAATAATAACCAATAAGATAATAAAGCCAATTGCATCTCTATAACACAATTCCACACTAGATCATAGCTTAAGGCAAGATACATAGGCCAATTTCAGAATTATAATTCATAACCTAAGTCACATATCAAGAAATTAACATGATAGGACTAGAATTCATCTTAATTTATTCACAATAACACCATAGGATAGTAATATAATCAATAACCAAGTCAATTGAATGATCACAACACAATATCTATCAAGACCACAACCTAGAGTTAGGGATTGAGGATCATGTTCTTCAATTTAGACAAAATCATCAACAATAACCATAATAAAGTTATAACACATGTTAATCTATTCGATATAACCTAAAAAAATCATCAACAAGTCAATTCATAACTTCAATTTCATAATTGGAATTGAGGGTGAATTCGTCCCTTTCCATCCCCAAACCCTTATCCTTGCTAGTCATCAATGGCGAGTTCAGGTAGAGAGAGAAAGAAGAGAGAAGAAAGAGAGCTAATTTTGTGAGTTTTTTTAGATTAATGAGGGTTAGGGGTACTTTTATTGAGAGTTAAATTAGTTAATTAGTCTCCCCTTAATCCCTAATTAATCACTAAACCACCTAATTAATTAAATAAGACTAACTTAAATTGTGCAGCGAGTTGGCTGTATTACCGACGACACCACGATTGACGACCGTGGGTCAGTCGACGAACCAAGACCACCTCCATGATGTACATCCGTCAATCTGTCAAGAGACCATGCAGGTAAGGGTCTTCTACGAATAGTCTAAGTGTATGACGGTGGCATCGACACTCTGTCAATCCACACACGGATTGTACCCTATACCTCATTGGTAAGTTTAGAGGCTGTGCGAGCGAGGGGATTTCATCAACTAGATTAAGTATGGGACTACGGTGCCACCGACGCCCCATCAGTCGACACACGGGCTGTCTGCTGTCCCGTCGATGCACACTGCCAGTGGGTGTTTCCTCAAACAGCAAGTTTCCTCCTCAAGGCCCCTTGGTCGGTCCTTGGGGAGTCGTACCTAGATTTTTCGATAGTGAAACAACTTAAGCACTTGTTAGCTACCCTTCCACCAATTTTTGTAAATTTCCGACTCCTAAAATCTTGTTAAATATTCTTAGGGATGCTAGCACCCCTTTGAACCAACTTCCGGACGTTATGGATGTTCTTGGATGTTTTGTTTCTTAAACTCCTAAATGACCTACATTCATCAAAATGGACTTCAAATAGTATTTAGACCCCGTGAAACCTATGTTAGGCTTTACGACACGTCTTGGATTTTTAAGGTGTTACATATGGTTCATGATATGAATGGTATGGGTGATATTTTAGACTCACGAATACATTCTCCTCACTCACATGCTCACTTACTTGAGTCTTGAAATAATCAACTAGAAGTTGTGGAAGACTTCTCCAAGGGACTCGAAGGGACTCTCTCAAAAGGTTCGGAAGAACTCTCAAAAAGTAATCTTAACTTTAACTTGAATTTGAATATTATGATTCAGGTTATGAATGATTTCTAAGTGTTTAGAAGTAGTTTAAAGTGTTTATAATAAAAAAGAGTGAAGATACACTTTAAATGAGCTCAAAAGAGCGACCGGAGGAAAACTGGATGGGGCAGGTGACCCTGGGGCTATGGGTGGCGCGGGGCACCAACACCTAAAGTATAGATAAGGGTTTGGAGTGATCTGGAAGGCGCGCTGCCCCTGGCCCCAACCTAGAAAATCTGCTGAACGTCCTTGCTTGTTTTTCGCCCTAACTCGCCTAAAATCAAACAATTTCTTCCCCAATCACTTGAATTCGATTACTTAACTTAATTAAACTCTAATCTACTAGAAAAAACACTCAAGTTACTCAATTTAATCTCAAGAATTCATCACAAACCTAACACAACAAGATTTAGAATGAACCTCAAGAACACCTATAAAGAACTCATCAAGAACTCTAATCTTTAAACTCTAAGAATGAAATTCATTGAATAATAACATGATTGACGTGTGGGTAAACTAACTTAACACTATGGAAGCTTAAATACCTCTTAGGCATTAAACCCATGGCAAAAATCCCTAACTAAATTCAAGAACGTCGATGAACTCCTTCATCCTTTCATCTTTTCTCCTCTTTTCTCTTCTTTTCTCTTCTTTTCTCTCCTTGCCTCTTCTTGAACTCTGAACTAAAACTCTAGGTGTATATTAGGATTTTAAAACTGAAACTAAAAGGATTATAACCCTAAAATATTACTAAAAATGAATTAAATCTGATTTGGTAAGGAAAGGACCAAAATACCCCTCACTATTTTTGGCTAACTTTCCTTAACTGGACAACCTAACTTCTAAAGGTCATATCTAGCTCATCCTTACTCAAAACTTGGCGAACGCGACGGCGTTGGAAAGATAAATCAAATATCTTTGGTATATTTTAGCACATCTAATCCATCTTTTACTAGGATTTATGGTCATTTGAAGTTGACGAAAAACTCATTCTTAGCTTAAATTGCGAAATTTCAGATTTCGCTATTTCCAATTTAATTATTTTTGGAACTCAAGGGTCTAATTTTAGGTGATTTGACATTAACTAAGAAATTTTTAATTCCTTGGTAAAATCCCACTCACTACGATGAACGGTTCGAGTCTTAGTTCAAAAATTTTTCTGGGATGTTACAAAAAGACACATATTGATGATTTTTTCACATACCTTGATGAAACCCTAGATTGAAATCTGGAATGGAGACTAGAACTTGAAGAACCGTAGAATAACCTTGAGGGAACCTTAGAGAAGAAAACTTGAGACCCTTTCAAGCTTGAGAGTGAACGGTGATGGTTTGAGCCTTAGAAGAAGTTATAACTCTTAGGAATAGACTTAAAATGTAGTTTAGGTTTTAAAAGGATAGGAAAATACCCACTCAACCCTTACTAAAACTGTCGAATCCGCTTCTATGAATATAGTCTAAATTCGAAATTTCTTTCTGCAAGTGATCATCCGTGTATCCAACTCCAGAAAACACATTTATCTGATGAAGAAACGTGATAAAAAAACCATGAGTTGTCGTACATTGTATGACACATATGATATCGCATGTGGATTCAAGGTACTACAATCAATGAATTCTATAACTCCGGCCCATGAGACCAACCACGAGATGTCTTATTCTCTAAGGCCTATTCAACTCATCCATAAAACTAAACTCAGTGACATCCTTACTTTTTGAAATTCACAACCACGAGACCATAAGATGGTCTGTATACCCATCCACGATTTTTATTATTGGCTCGTAAATATCATCTGAGGCCATATTTAAAGGAACTCATCTACAACTGGCAACTGTGGATCGTGGAACTAAGTATGCTCTATACTTTGCCCTCATATAACAGCTGCACGAACAACCTTTATAAAACACTTCTTTTCCAATTCAACTTTCTACTTCTGTGGTGTTACAATATCTTCCCCTTGGGAACATTCATCCTCGAATGAGATTCAACCAAGCACGAATAGACTAGGAAAGAGATATAATAGCCCAATATGAATTCAAAACACATAAGAATACATAAAACCAAGGGTTAATCGACTCAAAGCTAAAAAAATAATAATTTAAAACTCATTTTATGAACCTGCATGCATAGGGAATCATGAGAATATAAAAAACACATGAATCTTAGAGAGTATGTTTAAGGAATTAATACCTAAAATTGAAACTCAAGTAGGAGGAAGTGATGGGACTACTTGGTTATCATATCGGTTTCAGCGTCCCAAGTAGCAACCTCAACTAATTGATTCCTCCAAAAAACTACATGGAAACAATTTTTTAATTTCTCAACTTCTGGACTTGACAATTATAATTTCAACAAGAGCCTTTTCATAATAAAGACTTTATTTCACACCGACACTTTCTAAAGGCACAACTTAAGTAGGCTCACCAATACACATTTCAACAATGAGAACATGGAACAACGGATTCATCGATGAAAAATTTGTGGGCAAATCCAACTCATAGGATACTTTACTAAATATCTAAAAAGTTGTTACATAACAAGATTAAGATTCCCTTTCTTATGAAATTTTATCACACCATTCGCGGGTTATATTTTCAAGCTCAATCATCAATTACAAATTCAAGATCTTTTCGTGTCACATCCGCATAGGATTTCTATCAACTCTAAGTCTTCCTCAATCTTTCTCTAGTAAGTCAAAATTTTTCCATCGCCTCGTGAACTAACTCAGAACCTATCCATGCGAATACATCAACTTTAAACCAATTAATAAGAAACATACCTCCTACAATATCCATTTGAATGCTTGAGTAATAACTTCTATTGTAAGCAATCTCAATAAAAGAAAACGATCATCACAATTACCTTTAAAGTCAATCACCGAAGCTCTCAATATATCTTCCAAAGTATGAATAGTCTGCTCAGACTGAAAATCATTATGGTTAAAATCTATGTGAAGCTTAACTTGAGTACCAAATACTTTGTTAAACGATCTTCAACATTAAGAACTAAACTGGGTACCTTGGTTTGATTTGATGGATAATAGCACACCCTAAAACTTAACCATCTCTAAAGTATAAAACTTAGCATATTCCTCAGCTGAATAAGAAGTTCTCACAGGAATATAATGTGTTGTCTTTTTCATTCAACCTACAACAATCCAAATGGAATCATGCTATCGATAAGTGTGGGGTAAACACATAATAAAATATATATTCAAATCCTCCCACTTCTACATAGAGATGCTAATATACTCAGCCTTACCTCTCGATTTTTTATGCTCAACTTTTACTTGTTGACAATTTATACACTCAACTACATACTCCCCAATATCTTTCTTCATCCTATTCTACCAGTAGACTTTCCATATATCAAGGTACATCTTGGTGGATCTAATATTAAGTTTACATGTTATAAGACTATCCCCTAGATGTATCCCAGTAAATAGAATCTTGAGAACTGTGAGCTTTTGATAAGATTTGTTGCCTCAACAGATCAACATTTGAAACACATAAATGACCTTGATATTGAAGCACACCATATTCATATTAAGAGAAAACCTTAATAGTTTTTTTTAAACCACTTTCTTCAAACCGACCAAATTAAGATCAATACATTTCTAAGCCGTAACATCCGACAAAAAGACGATTCTGAATCATTTTGAACAATGACACCACCATCGTCTAAATAAAAAATGATCACCCAAATAAGATAGTCTATGCATATCATGAACCAAGTCCTTTTTATCATCACCAATGTGAGTAGTAGTATACATAGACAATCGGCTAGGAGCATCAGCAACTATATTTGCTTTACCTAGATGGTAAAGAACACTCCTATAATAATCCTCCTACAATACAATAAACCTCCTTTGGCAAAGATATATCTTTTTGCTTAAATTCATACTGAAAACTCATATGATCGGTGAACACATCTAAATGGACATCAATTAAAAAGTGTCTCCATGTCTTCAAGGAAAACACAACCCAAACAAACTCCAAATCATGTGACAATATTTATTTTCATGAAATTTAAGTTGCCTTAATGTGTACACAATGACTCTACTATGCTTCCTCAAAACACACCCAAACTCAATTCTTGAAGCATCACAATATAAAATTAATCCACCGGAACCTTCTGATAATGTCAAGATCGGGGCTGAAGTGAGCCAAGTCTTCAGATCTTGATAAGTCTTTTCACAAGCCTTACACCATTGAATTTTTACCTTCTTCTCAATCAAAGTAATCAAAGGCAAAGAAATAGAGGAAAACCCTTCCACTAACCTTCTATAGTAACCATCCAAATTTAAGAAACTTCGAATATCAGAAGGAGAAAGAGGTATAAGCCATTTCTGAACTACCTTATGCATCTAAGGACCAACTTAAATACCTTCTCCTGAAATAATATGACTAAGGAATGCAACCAACGTTAGCCAAAACTCACACTTGCTAAAATTAGCAATCAAATGACCATCCTTGAGAACTTGCAAGATTGTTCTCAAATGATCGACATGATTATCCTTAGTTTGGGAATAAATCAAAATTTTAACAATGAATACGATCACAAACACATCTAAGTATTGCTTGAACATATTGATCATCAAATCCTTAAAATATGCAAGATCATTCATTAGTCTGAATGACGTAACTAAGAATTTATAGTGACCATATCAAGTTTGAAAATACTTCTTCGAAATGTCAAACTTCCTCACATCAACTGATGAAAGCCTAATCAAATATCAATCTTGGAAAAAAGCTCTCACCCTAAAGTTGATTGAACAAGAATCAATTTCAGGGATGGATATTCATTCTTTATCGTGATCTTGTTTAGTTTCCAATAATCAATGCACATTCTAAGGGAACCATCTTTATTTTGAATAACCAAAATTGGAGAACCCTATGGTGAAATACTCGGTCTAATGAAACCTTTATCGAAGATATCCTTTAAATGATCCTTCAATTCTTTTAGTTCTACCATATCCATTTTGTAAAAAGGAATAGAGATAGGGTGGGTATCTAGAAAAAAGGTCAATTCTAAACTTGATTTCTCTTCTAGGAGGAACACGAGGAAGATTATCTAGGAACACTTTAGAAAACTTATTAATAAAATAAAGTAACTCGAGAGAGGGGCTTTAGAATTCATACCCCTAACCCATAGTAGATGATAATTACAACCCTTAGAAATCATCTTTCTAGCCTTAAAGGCACGAGATAAACTAATCTCTAGGAGTGGAAATACTTCTCTTCCACTATATGTATGGTTCATTCTAAGACTGAAACTTAACCACTCAGGTTCTATACTCAATAGAGGCTTAACAAACATGAATTAAATTTATGTTAAGAAAAACATCAAAACTAATCATGTCTAACTCTACAAGATCAACTCGGTGGTTTTCTCAAAAATATAAACTAGGAAATTTCTAATAGACCCGTTTAAGAATAATAGAATCATCAAAAACAGTAGGGCCTGAGAAAGGTTTGAATAATAGTTTTAAACAGACATCAAACTTTATAGCAACATTATAAGTCAGAAAATACAATGTATCCCGTACATCAAGAAATTCATGAACATCAAACTATATGATTCGTAACATACAAGTGACCACATCTGGAGAACTCTTCTGATCAGGATGAGTTAAATGCGCATAAAACATGTTGTGGCGCTATCTTCAACCAGAACTAGATTAACCACCATGTTGAGTAGTGCGACTTGAAGAAGTAGAGTTAGTTTTCTATCGAATCACTCTATATTTACTGGGAGTTGTTAGACAATCCATTATTTTTTGCATAATCTTACCACATGCAAATAAACGCTCGGTATCAGCTAAAAACTTCCCCATGTGAATCTTACCACATCTTGGTATGTTGGAAAAGTTTATCCACTAAAGGCATTCCCTAAATTCTTAGGTTTAGAAACCCTATTCTTGATGAAATTAGCCACAATAGCACTAACTGAAGTTGAATTCGACCTAAATATTATTCTCGATACTGGAATGACCACCATCACCAGATATCTGATATAATAGTCAACCTTATCAGTTTAAGATCATTTAGTCTCACTAGTATTCTTCTTAAGATTTTTCATTTTTTTTTATCTTGAGTCATCAACCATGATATGTACATCTCCTTGATAAACATGTTTGTTCAACACTCTTTGGAAACCATTTTGGAAACACCAGAAAAAAAACTCTCATGCGAAATCTTGAATCGATAACCATTATCGAACAATTGAGTGAACTTTATAGCATAGTCCTTCATGATCATATTACCTTTCCTCAAACTAAAAAAATTCTTGCACTTTGTCCTCCCTCATTTCTACGAAAAAGAATCGATCAGGAAACACTCTATTGAAATTTTCCCAATCTAAAGGGCCCCATATCAATAGCTCCTTCATCATTCATTTGAGAAAATCATACTTAAGCAACCCCTTTCAAGATTTTAAGGGGTAAAGTCCACCTTTTCAACCAGAGTGTCACCTATAATGTCCATAATCATTTAAATTTCTTCAATGAACTCTTTTGGATTCTCTTTCATTTTCAAACCATGGAATTTCAGAGGATTTATTCTTGTGAAATCTGGAACTCTTATCACTAAAATACCCATATTTGGGTCTACAGAGCTACAACCTATACATCAGTTTGAACAATCATTGTTTGGACCAACACTTGAAAAACATACCTAAAATCAATATGAGTGACTTGCTCGACAAAAAGATCAACTAGAGCTTGTGGAGCTTTTAGTTCCACATTCATGTTCCTTCTCACTAGGCTCTTCTTGAAGCATCATTCAAAAATCACATAGAACATGAAATCTGAGGAAATCTTATAGAGTTAAAACTCTATCACATGACTTCTGAGTAACTAAAGAAGTGAAGTTTATTAAATGTCTCGTAGTTTCCTATTCATAAACATGGCATGCTTCACACTCATAAAACAGACTCTACTAAGCACGACTTATAAGACACCCTAAGAAACTTGAACCTTAAGTTGTGAATACTAAGTTTTTCATGACCCATGACTACCCTCTCAAGTTGTAACGACCCGTTTAGTCGTTTTGAGCAGCAGATTTTATTTCTGGAAAACTGGCTGAAACGACGGAACCCACGACGGACCGTCATGGTCACGACAGACCATCGCAGGGTCTCGTTTCAAAACACTTAGAAATTCTGAAATTGGGTACTGAAAATCGACTCTCTGAACTTCGTGACGGACTTACAGGACGCACCGTCACAGGCGTGACGGACCGTCACAGACCCTTAGTGGAAATTTGGGTGTCTGAACCTTGCGACGACCTGCAGGACGGACCGTCGCAGGCACGACGGACCGTCACAGGTTGCGTAGTCCCAGTCTGGGTCGGATTTCTTTACACGTTTTAAGGGATGTTTTGGACTATTCCTACTTTAATTATAAAGTTACAGGGTTAAGGATTATAAGTCTAATTACTTGGGGGTTAAAAGAGGTAACCTTAAGTTAATTAGTGGGTTATTAATGCCATCTTTTAAACTTAATTATATACTAATTAGGGTAAAAGAAAGAGGGTTTGAATAAGAAAATAGAAAGAGCAAGAGAGAGGGAGAGTCGATCGAACGAAAGAGGAGAAGAAACGCTGCTTGGGAAATTGCTTGCTTGATCAATTCTTCGGTGGAGGTAGGTTATGGTTTTCACACTATTCGTAGTAAACTCTTAATAGTGAATGATATGTGTTAGTAGTATTGTAAACCCTTCTATATGCTTAATTGTATGCTTGCATGAATATGATTATGTAATTGTGAAATAAATAAGCATGATAAAGCTATTGAATCCCAAATCTTGAAAAGAAACCCTAATCTACTTTGTTAATGATGATGCCTTGGTATAACAGAAGGCTTGATGAACGAAAGTGGTGAGATTAGGGGATCGGGTGCCACGTTCCGGTACCAGGATAGAATTAGAGGATCGGGTGCCACGTTCCGGTACCAGGATAGAATGAGGATCGGAGTGTCACGTTCCGACACCAGGATAGTATATGGATCAGGTGCCACATTCCGGTACCAGGATAGTTAGAGGATCGGAGTGTCACGTTCCGACACCAGGATAGAATATGGATCGGGTGCCACGTTCCGGTACCAGGATAGTATATGAGGATCGGAGTGCCAAGTTCCGGGACGAGGATAGTATATGGAGCGGAGTGTCACGTACCGACACGAGGGGAATAAAGATAACGAATCTTGAAATATGTTAATATATTCAATCTAATGAACCTAATTCCCAAATGAGTATGATATTGAGGTTTGAGTCCTCATGGGTGAACTTGGTAGTACTTATTGATGATTATAGTACTAGTTGTTGCTACATGTTGAGTATTATAATTGATTATGATATTAACTGATATATATTGTTTTCTATTTCGAGTTGGCCGATGATATCTACTCAGTACCCGTGTTTTGTACTGACCCCTACTTTTATGTTTTCTTCTTTGTTATTTGTGGAGTGCAGCAAACGTGCCGTCGTCTTCGACTCAACAGTAATTCAAGCCAGTCTTTACAACATCGGAAATTCAGGGTGAGCTAATGCTTCTAGCTTGGACTGGATCTTCTTCTTCAAGTCCTGATGCCTTGAACTTCCGGCATGGACTAGCTTCTTATGTATTTTTAGCTTCTTAGACATTTTTAGTTAGTAATTTGATCATAGATGTTCTTGTGATGATGACTTCTAGATTTGGGGGAATAATAGATGTTGAATATTAATAGTTATTGAATTGGTTTTTATTAATGAGTTTAAGTCTTCCGCATTACTTTCTGTTGATATACATTGAAATGTTAAGGTTTAGATTGGTTGGTTCGCTCACATAGGAGGGTAAGTGTGGGTGCCAGTCGCGGCTCGGTTTTGGGTCGTGACAAACTTGGTATCAGAGCATTAGGTTCGTTGGTCTCATCACACAAGAACGAGTCTAGTAGAGTCTTAAGGAACGGTAGGGGGACGCCTTTACTTTTCTTTGAGAGCCTATAAGACTTTAGGAAAATTCCATTCTTTCTTTCTTTCTTTCGTGCTACTACTTGAATCCAATTGGTATCTAGGTTATACAAATTGGTATCTGACCATCTTCACTCTATTTCGCAGATGGTTAGAACTAGAGCAACGACTGCACCAACACCAACACCGGCAAGACAAGAAACGTCTGAGCCAGCCACTGGGGCTGTGGCTCGAGGAAGAGCAGTGGGGCCGTGGTAGAGGTCGTGGGAGGACGTCCTCTAGAGGAAGAGGACGAGCACCTAGTCGATCTGATGCTAGGGCGGTGACTCCTCCACCGACTGAAGAGGTAGTAAGAGAGGGTGAGGAAGGGGAGAATGAACAAGTGCAGAATGAGGAAATGCCACCCCAACCTACCCCAGAGATAATTAATCAGGTTCTGTCTTATCTTAGCGGGTTATTTGATAAGGTTCAGGCACCTCCAGTGTTTTCTGCACCAACACCTCCGGTTTCAGAGGTACGACATGCCGCTGCTGGGACTCCCCGAATGGATGCCTCATTGGAGATAGGCACGTTTCCTCGTCTTACTACGGGGCCCATAATGACAAATGATCAGCATGAACTTTTCAGTAAGTTCTTGAAATTGAAACCTCCAGTCTTCAAGGGTGCGAAATCTGAGGATGCTTACGATTTTCTGGTTGACTGTCATGAGCTACTACACAAGATGGGTATAGTAGAACGGTTTGGTGTTGAGTTCGTGAGTTATCAGTTTCAAGGGAACGCCAAAATGTGGTGGCGGTCACATGTTGAGTGTCAACCAACAGAGGCACCACCTATGACTTGGGCCTCATTCTCTAGCTTGTTTATGGAGAAGTATATCCCCCGGACTTTGAGGGATAGGAAAAGGGATGAGTTCTTGAGCCTAGATCAAGGTAGGATGTCGGTCAATGCATATGAGGCTAAGTTTCGTGCATTATCCAGGTATGCCACTCAACTTTGCTTCAGTCCACAAGAGCGGATTCGCCGGTTTGTGAAGGGGTTGAGGTCAGAGTTGCGGATTTCGGCCTTACAGGTAGCGGCTATGGCAAAATCCTTCAAAGAAGTGGTAGATTTTGTGGTAGAGGTGGAAGGAGTGAAGCCCGATGACTTCACCTCGACATCGACATCAAAAAGGTTTCGAAAGGGAGGTGAGTTTAATGGTTCCTATTCTAGAGGACAGGGTTCCGGAGGTTACTCAGTCCGACCAATTCAATCTTCACTACAGACTGTAGTTGGGGGTCCACCTCAGACCGGTCAACACTTCTCTGAGAGACCTATGCATGAACCCAGAGAGTGCTATGGATGTGGGGAGATTGGACATATTAAGAGATATTGTCCAAAACAGAGTTATCGACCCCCAATAGCTAGAGGTAGAGGTGGTTATGGAAGAGGCCGTCATTCTGGAGGACGGGTGGTCAAGGTAATGGTGGTCACCAAAACGGCCGGGGTGATGGGAAAACTGGAGCCACTACATCACAACATGGTAGGGGCAACGGACAGACAAACGATAGGGCCCATTGTTACGCTTTCCCTGGGCGGTCTAAAGCGTAGGCATCTGATGCTGTCATCACAGGTAATCTTTTGGTTTGTGATTGCATGGCTTCTGTATTGTTTGATCCCGGATCCACATTTTCTTATGTATCTTCCTCATTTGCTTATGATCTAAATTTGCATTATGAATTACTTGACATGCCTATTCGTGTTTCTACTCCGGTGGGAGAGTCTGTGATAGTTGAGAAGGTATATAGGTCTTGTTTAGTGAATTTTGTGGGGAGCAACACTTATGTAGATTTGGTTATCTTAGAAATGGTTGAATTTGATGTAATTCTGGGTATGACTTGGCTTTCTCCGAATTTTGCGATCTTGGATTGTAATGCTAAGACTGTAACGTTAGCCAAACCTGGGACAGATCCGTTAGTGTGGGAGGGCGACTACACTTCCAATCCGGTGCGTATCATCTCCTTTCTTCGTGCTAATAAAATGGTTAGTAAAGGGTGTTTAGCTTTCTTGGCACATCTCAAGGATGACACTACCCAAGTACCTTCGATTGAGTCGGTTTCGGTAGTCCGTGAGTTTTTGGATGTGTTCCCTGCAGATCTTCCTGGTATGCCACCGGATAGGGATATTGACTTCTGTATTGATCTTGAACCGGGTACTCGCCCCATTTCTATACCCCCTTATAGAATGGCTCCCGCGGAGTTAAGAGAGTTAAATGCACAACTTCAAGAGTTGTTGAGCAAAGGCTTCATTAGACCAAGTGCGTCTCCTTGGGGTGCTCCGGTTTTGTTTGTGAAGAAGAAGGATGGGAGTTTTCGGATGTGCATAGACTACCGGCAGTTGAACAAGGTAACTATTAAGAACAAGTATCCTCTGCCTCACATTGATTACTTTTTCGATCAGTTACAAGGTGCTTGTGTCTTCTCTAAGATTGATTTGAGATCCGGTTATCATCAATTGAAAATACGGGCAACGGATGTGCCAAAGACTACCTTTCGAACCAGGTATGGGCATTATGAATTTGTAGTGATGTCTTTTGGTCTTACGAATGCCCCTGCTGCGTTCATGAGCTTGATGAACGAGATTTTTAAGCCATATTTGGATCTCTTTGTGATCGTGTTTATTGATTTCTCTTCTATTGCTTCCCAATTGACGAACTTGACTAGGCAGAATGTTCCATTTGTATGGTCGGATGAGTGTGAGGAAAGCTTTCAGAAGCTCAAGACTTTGTTGACTACCGCACCTATCCTTACCTTGCCAGTGGAAGGTAAGAATTTCATTGTCTATTGTGATGCATCATATTCAGGTTTGGGTGCAGTGCTAATGCAAGAGAAGAATGTGATTGCTTATGCTTCGAGGCAATTAAAAGTGCATGAACGTAACTATCCGACCCATGATTTAGAATTGGCTGCGGTAGTGTTTGCATTAAAGCAATGGAGACACTATCTATATGGGGTTAAGTGTGAAGTATACATGGATCATCGTAGCCTACAGTATGTCTTTACTCATAAAGATTTGAACTTAAGACAGAGGAGATGGATGGAACTACTGAAGGACTACGACATCACTATTTTGTATCATCCGGGGAAGGCGAATGTTGTAGCGGATGCTTTAAGTAGAAAGGCGGGAAGCATGGGAAGTCTAGCTCAGTTTCAAGCTTCTAGACGCCCATTGGCTAGAGAAGTGCAGGTTTTAGCTAATGACCTTATGAGGTTGGAAGTAAATGAGAAGGGAGGATTGTTAGCTTGTGTGGAGGCAAGATCTTCCTTCCTTGACAAGATCAAGGGAAATCAGTTTAATGATGAGAAATTGATCCGGATCCGAGATAAAGTGTTGCAAGGAGAGGCTAAAGAAGCAACAATCGATGGGGAAGGTGTTTTGAGGATTAAGGGAAGGGTATGTGTACCCCGCGTTGATGATTTGATCAACACTATTCTGACAGAGGCTCATAGTTCAAGGTATTCTATACATCCGGGTGCAACCAAGATGTATCGTGACCTAAAGCAACACTTTTGGTGGAGTAGAATGAAGCGTGATATTGCTGATTTTATTGCCAAGTGTCCAAACTGTCAACAAGTAAAGTATGAACACCAAAGGCCCGGAGGAACACTTCAGAGAATGCCCATTCCCGAATGGAAGTGGGAGAGAATTGCAATGGATTTTGTGGTTGGTCTTCCAAGGACAATGGGTAAATATGACTCGATTTGGGTAATTGTTGATAGGTTAACTAAGTCTGCTCATTTCATTTCGGTCAAGGTGACTTACAATGCAGAGAAGTTAGCAAAAATCTATATCTCGGAGGTGGTTCGGTTGCATGGAGTCCCACTCTCCATTATATCAGATAGAGGTACGCAGTTTACTTCTAAGTTTTGGAAAACATTGCATGCTGAATTGGGTACTAGGTTGCACCTTAGTACTGCATTTCACCCTCAGACCGATGGTCAGTCTGAGCGAACGATTCAAGTGTTGGAGGATATGCTTCGTGCATGCGTGATAGAATTTGGTGGTCATTGGGATAACTTCTTACCCTTAGCAGAGCTTTCACACAATAATAGTTATCACTCAAGCATTGATATGGCCCCATTTGAAGCATTATATGGTAGGAGATGTAGGTCTCCCATTGGGTGGTTTGATGCATTTGAGGTTAGACCTTGGGGTACTGACCTTTTGAGGGATTCGATAAAGAAAGTGAAATCTATTCAAGAAAAGCTTCTAGCGGCGCAAAGTAGGCAAAAAGAATATGCAGATCGAAAGGTTAGAGACTTAGAGTTCATGGAGGGTGAACAAGTCTTGTTGAAGGTTTCGCCGATGAAAGGGGTGATGCGGTTTGGTAAAAGAGGTAAGCTAAGCCCGAGGTACATTGGGCCATTTGAAGTACTTAAGCGAGTAGGGGAGGTGGCTTATGAGCTAGCCTTTCCCCCAGGGCTGTCCGGAGTACATCCGGTATTCCATGTGTCTATGTTGAAAAGATACCATGGGGATGAAAACTACATTATCCGTTGGGATTCAGTTTTGCTTGATGAAAATTTGTCTTATGAGGAGGAGCCTGTTGCTATTTTAGATAGAGAAGTCCGCAAGTTGAGGTCAAGGGAGATTGCATCCATCAAGGTGCAATGGAAGAATCAACCGGTTGAAGAAGCCACTTGGGAGAAGGAGGCAGATATGCAAGAAAGATATCCACAACTGTTTAAAGATTCAGGTACTCCTTCTCGCCCTTGTTTTTCTTCTTATGATCGTTCGAGGACGAACGATGGGTAAATTGATATCTATTGTAACGACCCTTTTAGTCGTTTTGAGCAACAGATTTTATTTCTGGAAAACTGGCTGAAATGACAGAACCCACGACGGACCGTCATGCTCACGACGGACCGTCGCAGGGTCTCATTTCAAAACACTTAGAAATTCTGAAATTGGGTACTGAAAATCGACTCTCTGAACTTCGTGACGGACTAGTACTGCATTTCACCCTCAGAAATTCTAAGTGTTTTGAAACGAGACCCTGCGACGGTCCGTCGTGACCATGACGGTCCGTCGTGGGTTCCGGCGTTTCAGCCAGTTTTCCAGAAATAAAATCTGCTGCTCAAAACGACTAAACGGGTCGTTACACAAGTCCTAAAAAATGAGTTTACATTTCTAGAGCCTCACTTGTGCCTAAAAATATTAATAATATGTTAATTAAGTGATTTAAAGTGTTTATTTATTTGAAGTTGATTGAAGGTTAAACGTCCAAGAACGTCCAGGACGTTCGAAAGTTAGCCTTTAGATGTGCTAGTGTGTCTTGGTATGTTTTATGTATTTTTTGGTCCTCATATTGATAGGATAGGATCCTAACATGTATATGATTGTATTTAGGGTCGAAATGTCCGGGCACGACAACCGAATGACCGCCCTAGGGATCTTTGAGGAGGACCCAACCTTGGACCAACAAGCTGCCCAAGGCAGCAAGACGTTGTTCTTTGATAAAATAGATCCGCGTCGAGGAATAGCATCTCCCATGACCAAAAGTTTCTATGCTTTGAGTACACAACGCGGACTCTACTGCCCCAAGAATTAATTCCAAAAATCATGTGGGAACAGCTCCGCGTCGCGGACTTGTTCCCCGATGAAGATTTCGAAAATGAAAGTTAAGTTTGACATGCTTAAAGTCTAAATAAATATAGGGGTGTTTTGGGTAATATGAGATTCAGTTATAGACTGTTTCTAATATCTATTTAAATCCATTACCAAGTAAAAACACCAACAACCAATAAGAAAATCAAAAATCTCAAAAGCTCTCTTCTCTTCCAAATTTTCTCAAACCTCCATTGGAGGAAAGCTCAACCTCAAGCTAGAAGATGAATCTTTTAACGATTTCTTCTCCAATTTCATGGGTATTCAATCAATAAGGTTTAGTGATCCTTCGTCATTATTTATTCATTTATCTAAGGAGTTTCTCCAAAGGTTTTCAAAGAAGATTTCATGATGAAAATTGCAATTTTTTAATCTAGCCATTGGTTCTTTCTCAAATTGATTTCAAAAGCATGTTTATGATAAATTTATGATTATTTCAATCCATTTTCATGATGAACCCATGATCCTCCTAATTTCTCAAATTGGCCTAAATGTGGGTCTTGTGATCTTGATGATATCATGATTGGATTATGTTTAGATTGTAATGAACTGGTTAATTCTATATTCCTTTATGTCAATTGATTATGAATTTTTGGGAATTGATCAAGATGATCATTAGGTTGAAGATTTTATAAGTTGACCTATTTCTTCTAACTAGCTTAAAATGTTTATTAAATTTTGATGATTGGTATGGTCCACTTATGATAGCGTTGTTTAGATTTTTGTACATGTTTATGTGTTATGATCATGGACTTGAAGGAATTAGATGCAAGATGAATTGATATGATGAATTCCATGTTTAGGAAGTTTAAGGATTTAGCCTTGATTGTAATATCATGTTCTAAGTTCATTGATATTATGTGGAGTATGTGAATAATGTTCAACACTAGTTGCATGATATAAGTGTGTGGATGATGTTAACTATATGTGATGATCATGTCAGAGTTGGATGTGGTCTATATGGCTAATGATGATGAATATCCTTGTAGCATGACCAATCTATACGAACCATATATGAATGTGTGAGCAAAGTATGTTAGAAGTCTTCTATCCTAACGACTGAATATGTTCTTGTATCCTATGATGTAATGTAAGTTTGTGTAGTTATAGTCCTTATTACTCTATATGTGTGTATGACTTGAGACTTGATGAATGTTGTACATGTGTTGTGATCTTTAAAGGATGACCTTCTCAAGTTTATGTTATAGCAATTATGTGATCATGTTGACCAATATACACACACACTTCATGCATGACTATGAATAGGGTAGATTCACGATGATTAAGAAAAGGATAGTTCTACTATGCATCATTACCTATTTCTATGCATGTGAAGTATATGATTAATGAAGTTATGAACATGTGTGATTAGATTATCCTATCCTAACACATTTTGTTCCTTCATTTAATTATGTGCATTACATGAGGTAGGCCTCATTCTTTCTTTTGGAACTTTAACCTTCACCGGCATAGATCATGTGAGCATCATGAAATCCATTGTTTCACCACACACCAAAAAGAGGTGGAATCACCGGCTAAAGTGAACAAAAATATGGTAGCGTATATAGGGAATTGAACCCTGCTAGAACCCTATATTGGAAGTATTGGTTCAAAGACTAGGAAATATAAGAAGAACCATACCCGTATAGACGGACAGTCTCATCTCATGAGAATTACAGTAACCTCTGCCTTCCCGAAAGAAGGAATCACGACGCATAACTCAAGAAACTCCTAATATCAGTTGGAGATGTGGGTCTAAGACAACTCTGAACTACTTATATCTTTTGGCTGTCATCTCTAATTCCCTCTCCAGATACTATGTTTCCTAAGACCCACAGATTCAATCCAAACTCACAGTTAGAGAACTTGACATACATCTCTTTATCCTTCAAAGTCTCATGAACTATTCTGAGCCAGATAATGATGACTTTAGTTTGTAACTAACTCTATTTAGTGATTGACACAAGTTTGTTGAACTTTCTAGTGTTGTTGTGATGTTGTCTTGACAAATTCTTTCATATTTTTTTAGATTTTTCTTATAGTGGGACTGAATCTAGTATAATTGATATATATTTGCAGCTTGTAAGTTCAACTATCAACTAGTGATGTGTGGTAACGAGTAAGAAAAGAACTTATTTACATAACTTACTTGATAGTTTTATATATTCTATTATGAAATGTAGATCATTTGTCTAAAAAATTGTTTTTCTCGCAGGTCCATCAATGTTTTATTATTTTCTTGGTTGCTATCTGCTAGAACTTGGAATCTATTGCAATGGAGGTTGCAAGTTGCAAAGATGTTTTGTTGGTTTTCTAAATCTCTTTGTTGCTGGAAGTTGCAATGAGCCAGATAATGATAACACCTTCAATGATTTTAATTACATAAAATGATTTCTAAGAACCTATAAACCATCAAATAACACAACTCATAACCTTGAATCCATAATCTAATTCAAGGAAAGTAAAGATCAAAGTCTAAAAACTTTAGAGTCAAGTCTAAAGATAAGAAGTAACACAAAGAAAAGTTTTTAAAGTCTTTCAAGGGTCTTTATTAAATGTTTTTAATTCTTTTTAAGACGCAAGTTTCAAGTTAAAGTGAAAAGACAAAGTTGAAGTATTTTCTTCACAGATATAAGTGAACTTAGTATTCCCTAAGAATTAATTAAGACTCAAGTTGTCAAGTTAAGCGAAGAATAGAGAGTTCAGTTCATTTCTCAAAAGTTATAAGGGGACTAAGTACTCCCAAAAAGTCTACAAGCCTACATACGTCATCTTTACATCATCTAGGTTAATTTTAGCGGAAAATTTTGAACTTTTTGTTTACTTAGACTTCATAGTGAGAAACATTGAACTCGTATAAGACTATCTAGTTAGAATCTTTACTACAATTCCATGGACCGATTGTATATGAAATACCATCACGATACGACTACTATAATAGTACGAATACTTACTTTGTTAAATGTATGAAATGTGTTCCTTTTGTTTTGACACGATCTAAAAAAGAATGCAAATTTGCTTGGGCTAAACACAACAGATTTGGTAATGTTTTGCACTTATTCAAAATGTAGAAATGTATGAGCTATTTCTGTATAATCTTATAGATAGGTATGATGTGTTCTAGCGACAGATATAAAAAACTTTCATGGTTTGGTACTAGAGTTATATGGAAATGAATATGTAGATTGACAATTCTGAATACTAACTACTTAAGGAGTGGTCAGTTATATCACATGTTCAGCTAATGGGATTTAGTGTTGCATTTGAATTTGAGAAATCAACTAACTTTTTACTACCGATGCTTGGGTTAAGCATTATGTTTAAGAATGATTTTAGTGGTCGATATTTTGTAGGATCGTAGAGCATATAGGTTGGAAATTGTTTCTTGAGGATTTTAAATGAGGCCAAATGATTTTATCTTAAGCTTCAAAGGAGTGGATTGTTAGTGGAAGGACAAGCTTATGAATAAAGAAAGTTTCAATTTAAGCATACATGGGTGAAGGAAATTGTAGATTACACTAAGAATATGCGTATAAAGTTGGGTTTGTTTCTTGAATTTGTTTGGTATAATGGGGTTTAAGGTGTCATGTAAAGGAAAATATTCACTTCGAGGTGATGATAAGGGCTTGTTGAGCATGATACGAGTTAGTGATGGAATATTATTGAGATGTAACTACATCATACAAATTGTTGGCTAATTAAATTTTGTATGATAAGAATGACTTGCAAGTATCTAAGGTTGTGATTTCCTATTATTTAATGAGTAACGTGGTTGTATGAAAAGTTTTGAGAGATGTTCGGTTACCGCTCGAATAGAATTTAAAGGAGATAGAGTCATAATTAAAGAAGATAAAAATTGTGGAATATGTAGCTTTCAGAAATAATTGAGAGCAGGAATATTTTATTTGATTGGAAGGACTTAAAAGATATCTTAGAAGCGATTGAAAATTGGGTTCAGGGACACATGGTTTTATCTATTTTGTTTTTTTCTACAATTATAGTGTCATAGGATCATTAGATTGGTTAAAAGCTATTCGATAAAACTTAAGAAATGAGTATACATAAGTTCAACTTGAGCGGGATGATAAGTTCTGTTATAGTCTTGAATAAAGTAATGAGTATGGTTGGATTTTTTGTGAAGGATATGGTAAGTTTTATGGAGAGGTGATCAATGATAAGCTAAGGTACAAAAATTTGTAAAAATCTTCAAAGTATAAGAAAATGTAGATAGATAAGGGTGTTGGATCATACAGTTTGATTTATAATTTAAAATTTTCATTATAGGCCTGCATTCCTGGTGATATTTTTTGTCAAGGTATGAATTTGTAAGGTAATAAATGATTGATTGCATCAGGTATCGATCATTTTGAAGGACTTACATATGATTGGACTCGTATATTTTGTTACTTTTTATTGTTCAAGAATATAAGAAAGGGCTTCCCTCAGAGTTTTGATTTAGAGTGTGCAGTAAAATGTCATGGATTGTAGGTAAAAAGGTTAAAGCGTGCTTGAGAAACAAGAGTATAATATATTGAAGGATCCAAATAATTTGATAAAACTGAAGGAATAAAACCTTTTGTATAAATCCTTGTGGTGTAGTCGAAGGTTGTATTGATTTTTTCCTATTATTTTAGATATGTGTACAAGATGTGAACCATTTCGGAACAGAATTACAAAGATTTTATCATCAACTTTTTTAAAGATTGAGTTTTGCTTTAAGTAACAAATAATGAGGTATGTGATGGTTTAAAATGGTAGCTAAAGCATGGTATGTGGAAGTAGTGTGAAGTTGACTTTTGCTATGATTTAATAGTTTCATCTCAATGGAAAGGTACTATCAAATTTTAAATATTATTATTAGTCATTTTTGGGACTCGTAATTGTCATGAATGTTTAAATAGAAAGGGAGATAGCCATAGTTTGAACATATATTTTCGAAGAATATTGATACTAATAATGGTTTGAGTGCAATGTAGATGATGAATGTGGTTATGATGTTTTATAAGTATTTAGATTGTTGACTTTAGTGGATATGGGGTTTGATAAATCAAGTTTGTGTGCAATTATAATAGGGACTAAATTGGTGATTGTGGATAGCTAGAAAATCTAAGAGATAGAGTCAGATTTATGAAAATGTTTCATATAGGAACTATGGAAGGAGTATCTAGAGTTATTAGACCTTGGTTATCTACATTTATATGTGACCAACTACTTCATTTTAGGCATGATTTAGAGTATGATTCACTTTCTCCGTCCGTGTTTTTTTTAATTCTATGGATGAGCCCTATTAGAGGATTGAGTGTACCAATTCTATGATTGTCCTCCTAGTAGGGTAACTTTCTTGGTTTAAACTTGTTCATTTCAGTCATGGAAGATTTAGTGTTGTTGGGATAGTTGAAGCATACTAGTGATTCTACGCACAATAATTTGCTTATGAGATATCATAGGAGAGCTACTCTGAATATTTATAGTTGTACGATAGACTTAAGATTTATCTCATCATCGGTATCATGTTTTGGCTATATGTGATTGAATTTACAACAATTGTGTCTAGTTTTGTGATTCTTAAGATTCGTCAATAATATCTACTAATCGAACATATCGACAATGTTGGTAGAGGTTTTATTTGCTTGGATGTATCACTTGATGGTGGGTACTTGATCATTTTATCCTTTGTATAGGATGAATTCGGTTTTCGTTGAAGATTAATTAATGTCTTAATATCATATTTTTATGGCTTAAGATCGATGAGATATTATGTTGTGAAGATGTAATTTCGAACATATCTCAGATGGTTTGTTCAGGTTCACTCTTGATTGTAACCAATCTTGATTCGGGATTTTTGCATGGTTAGGTTAGAAAACATTTGTCCTTATGGTTGTGTCAAGGTCTAGTTGTAGAATTTGTTAGTTCAAGAGTTCACTTGAGAATAGTTCTGTTGTTAGTTGAGCTTGCATAGAAAAATAATTCTCATCAAAGTATTGTGATGTCCCTATTTTAGGAATTTTATAGGAGGAGGTGTAGACCTGCAGTTGGTTAGTTTGATAAGTTTGAGATAAGACATTGAGTACAATTATTTTGAAGGAATCACTGAGACAATGCGGCACCCTTTCTGACACTCACATTCTTTTGATCGTTCGACGACGAACAATGGGTAAATTGGTATCTAATGTAACGATCCATTTTGTCATTTTTAGTATTAGAACTTTGTATTTCATAAAATAATTTCCGATAGATTCTAAATTTGGACTATTCATAACTTTACTTATACAATTAATGGGGTAATTTTAATAAAATATTAAGTTGGTGGTTAAAGAAAATAACATTATAATTTATAGTGGTTCACTTTCACACTTTTATAATTACTCATATATAACAAGTGGGGTATAATAACCTGTAGAAGAATGAATATAAAATATTAGCCGCTTGACCCTAATTTTTTCGGTGAAAATACGAGGATGACCCTATTTGCATTGGGTAAAAACCTTTAATCTCTCTTGAACATTGTTACTCATGGATATATAAGGTTATACTATTCTCATAAGTCTGCCTGAATCGTGATAACAAAGGGATACATATATTAATATTATATTATACTAGAATTTAATTTCAAGTATCTTTATAAGGCAGGTGATGATCCTCCTGATCAAACTATATTTCGACAATTAGTTGGGAGTTTAAATTACCTTACTGTTACTCCACTTGATGTCTCTTTTGCACTTCCACAAGTTAGTCAATTTATGGAAGCTCCCCTGACCACTTGGTAGTTGTTCATCACATTATTCAGTGCATTCTAGGAATATTTACTCATGGATTGTTATTTCGAAGTGGTTCTCTTATTCGTCTTAATATTTTTAGTGATTCTGATTGTGCGAGATATCCTGATACTCGTTATTCAGTCTCAGGTTGGTTCATGTTTCTTGGAAAGTCATTGATAACTTGAAGGAATAAAAAGAAAGATCGTGTGTAAAAATCTTCAACAGAGATTGAATATTTATCCATGTCTATTCCTTGCTCCCAGGTTGTAGGTTTCGTGGATTACTTAATGGGATTGGATTTCCTCGATCTGATTCTAGTCCTCTCAACCATGATTATACATGTGTTGTTCAGATTGCTATGAATAGAGCTTTTTATGAGAGGACCGAACACCTCAAATTGGATTTTCATTATAAACAAGAAAATGTAGATAAAGGAGTCATTATTCTTTCACAGTTTACCAGTGATCTTCAAATAGCTAATTCGTTTACAAAATCCATGGAACGGCAACACCATTAGTTTCTAGTAGGCAAATTTATGCTTCTTAATCCACCAACGTTAATTTATGAGGGATGTTAGCATGATGGACAACTAAATGATTGTATATATTAAAGTAATTATTTAATGATATATATTAGCATGATCATATATATTTGTTGTAGAATCTAAGGAATAACTATTGTGATAGAACAATTTATTTGGAGGGATAGCACCACATATTTAGAGGAATTCAATAGAAGATTTGTAGAGATAGAATAGTTGATCATTAGGGATAGGACTCGTGTATCTTTAGGTATGTGTAATCTTTATTTTCTCCAAAAGATTAAAGTTTGTTTGTTGTGAATAGGAGCTTTTGTTGTGTCTATGATGGCTAGATTTGAGCTTCTCCATATGACTGATGCAAACATAAAATTTCAATGGGATGCAGGGCTTAAATCTAGAGAAATGTATTAGTCTTCAAATGGTTTATTATTCCTTGGGAGATTGCAACAAAAAAACTCATTAAGTTAAATTTGTATCGTTGAGGGTTTTCTATGTGTTAATGTGAAGTCTCTTGAACATCTGAATCTTGAGGGTTCCCAAAGATTAGAGAAATCCCCAGAAAACCTTGGAAGAATGAATTTGGAGTTAGAGTCAAAGTTGAAATGAATTGTCAAAAGGGAAATACCGTCATTTATTATTCAACACCGAGCTCATCTTACAAAGCTAGATTTTTCAGTCATGAAAAAACATGTAGCTCTTCAAAATGTTGGATATGTAGAAAGAGTTAAAGGGAAATTGATTAAAGATGAAAAGAGAGGAACTTGAAATATTGAAAACATGAATAGTTTGGAACTTGAAAATTCCTCTTATCATTTAGTGAAAAGACATTTGTCCCTCATCGTGGTGGAAAAGAAGAATAGGAGTGTTTAAATATTGAAACACTCATATTAATTGTTAAAAGGGTTTGAAAGAGGGACCCCCTCGCGCCATTGTCGTCGTGGCTCGCTCGGCTTGCTTTGTCTTTAGAAAATGATCGAGATGTACAACGTTTGTTTTAATTAATTAGTTAATTATTTATTTAACTAAACAAATTAAATTAAATGGCCTAAAAAATTTCAATTAATTAGTTAATTAACTGAAACATTTCAATTAATCAGTTAATTGACCGAACCGACTCGGATCCGCACGTGAACAAATTTATTTTAATTGTTTCCTGTTTTATTTGAGTTTTTTGCTGTTGGAAGTGGTTGATATGAAAGGGTGCAAATTGTAGGAACATCCGTGGACATTTGAAAGATTTAAAATTCCATGAATTGTCGTGTCAACTCTGAAAGGGTTGCAAACTTTCAGAACCAGTTCCTCTTGTGTATAAATAGACTAGGTAAATTACTTGCGCTTCGCACGAGATTGAACTTTTTTTTTATGTTTACATATGATCATTTGGTAATATTCATATTTTCAATACATACATAACATTGTCAAGAACATTTTATCTTATGGCAACATTCCTCTGAAATCTTCAAGTGCTGGTTTTTTTAATTTTAGTTTTTGTTATACAAAAATAACGATTCATAGATAGATTTTAAGTATGCATAAGAAGTGTAAGAATATCTCCTTGTAAATAGTTGGTCAGATGCAATAAAAAATTTTAAATTCAAAGAAGTTATAGATCAATATCAGAGGTTCCTAAAAAGACAAAAAAAACGTGGAACAATACCAATCCCAAGTAAAGTTGAACACCACGTCCATATAAGATCACAAATAATTAAATTCAAATGGACGACGTTGTACTCTATTCTTATGAGCCTCCATCAATCTCTTTTTTATTATTGTATGCCATATTTTGTTATAAACAATTTATGAGTCACATATAGATTTTAAGTATAAAAAAGACGAGTAAGAAAATCACCGTGAAAAAAGTTTGTTAGATGTAATGAATTTTTTTAAATATCAAGAAGTTATAAAGAACAACATCAGACGTTATTAAAAAAAGTGACTAGAAAACGTCAAATAACAAAACTCCTAAGTAAAGTAGAACATTACGTCCCTACAAGATCAACTAAATTAAAATGGACGACCTTGGAGTCATTTATTTTGAACCTCCTCTCATGGGAATACAAATTGATGAGTATCCCTCGTAGGGGAGTCAACACCAGATGTAGAACTAAAGGGTGAATCTTCCTATATGGAAAGTCAACACCTCCCAATGTCAAGTTCACTTGGTGCTAAACTAAGTTCCTTTTCAAAATGTCTAATGTCCTTTATTAATTACCAAAGCTTATTGTAGGTCATAAGGTCTAACCCTTGTATAAACATCATAATCATCATCATAGCTCAATAAGAATTGCATGAGTATAATACTTTCATTGCAATTCACATACGTTAGGTTAGCACATTAACATTCTCTTATCATCATAAGGCACATTGGTAATCTTTTACCATCCTTATAACATTTACATCTTAAGCTAAAACCTCAAAAACCATAGTTAAGACATTTAAATTAAACATCATACCATCCTATCAATCCTAATACAAGGAATAATCTAATACAACATCATGACTTAATCACAATTAACAATAATTTGAAGTAAAAGATAGTGATCATAAGACTAATCAAGTCTCATTCATAATTCATCATCAATGTCTTACCATAACCATCAATTCAACCCAATTTGGGTATACATCATTGTAAGTCAATAACAAACATAATAAAAAGGCTAGAAGAATCCACTACATCACTATTCAATAGTAGATGAATGCTTAAGACAAGATACTTAGGTCAATTAGCAACATACTTCACAACCTAGATCATCTTCTCAAGAACTAGCATAAAAGGCTACAAATCACCCTAATTCATCCATTAATAGAGTAACAAAATCATATAGTAGTAATTCAACCAATAACCAAGTCAATTGAACCAATACAACCTAATTCATATCAAGATAAAAAACCTAGGGTTAAGGGTTAAGGGTAATCTTCTACAAACTATACCAAACCATCAAGATGTATCATAATTAGTTTAGAATAATTCTTAATATATTCACATTATCCTAAGGAAAACATAAAACAATACACTCATAACATTAATTTCGAGATGGGGAAAGACCCACATGGAAGCTCAACTTTTGAAAATACTTTGAAGGAACCCTTTGAGGAAAGAGGTCTCAAAGGTGAACTAGATACCATAACTTAATGTTTGATGAAGAATTGATGGTTTAAACTTCACTTTACATCCCCGAAAACCCTTCCCTATCTTGGTCTTCAATGGTATCTTCCTGTAGAGAGAGAAAGAAAAGAGAAGGAAGAGAATTTGTTTTGTGAGTTGTGAGAGTTTTGTGTTAGTCTTAATTAGGTTAGGGCTTTATATAGGTTGTAAATCAAGATAATTAAAATTATCTAACCCCTAATTAAACAATTAACCAATCCAACTAATTAAATAACCAAAGTGAAAACGTGCAACAATTTACAGTGTCATAGACGACACCACGATCGATGGATCGTGGGTCAATCGACGGACCTGCCCCCCTTCTGTGTTGTACATCCTTATTCTTGGTCAGAAACTGTGAACACAAGTCCCAACAACTACTTGGCTAAGTGTTGGTCAACGGATGGCATCGATGCCCCATCGATCCACACACACCTAGTAATGCCCTCTCATGGGTGCACACTGCTCAGGTAGTGTTTGACTCCACTTGTAAGGGTCCTCCTCAAGGTCACTTTGTTGGTCCTGAGGAGTTGTATCCCAAAATTTTCGACCATGATTCAACTTAAACATATGTTAGAAAGCCTTCCTACAATTTTCATCTATTTCTGACTCCTAAAATCTAATCAAATAAGCTAAGGCACTCTAGTACCTCCTTAAACTAGTTTTCGGACGTCCTAAACATTCTTGAACGTTTGGTTTCTAGACTTCCTAAATGACTTATATTCATAAAAATAGACCTTAAAACAGTGTTTATACCTTATGAAACTTATGTTAGGCTCTAGAGCACGTCTTGGATTTTTGAAGTTTTACAGTTCCCTTGTCCTCGAGGAATATCACTATGTTGCAATGCATGCCACTAATGAAAGAAGACCACAATGATTAAATTTTGGACAACAAAGTTTTATATTATGGTGGTCGAATTCAACTGATGAAAAGTGCGATATTCGAGATGTAGATGTATTAGGCTAAAGTGTTCCTCCTACCGAAGAAAGTGGTCTAATTTCTCACAAGTATTTGTCATACTTTCTTATGGAAAGGGATTAATAAAAGAGCTTTGATGGATTAGTAAACCATATGTAGGCAAAAATCTTTTGATGTCCTGGGTTTGTTAAACTACAACCTATGCAACAAGGAAGCGATATGTAAACTGTTGTGGGTTGTGGATGCAAAGAAAGAAAACTTATTGGTTCATCAGATTAACAACTTCTACATCAAGGACAGATCTCTGGATAAGGCAACAATTTCTAAACAAGAATGTTGGCTTCTTAGAAATATACTTGAGGATTTAAAATGGTTAACGAATACGAATATGGTTGATGATCTACGAAAGTATTCACAACAAAGGGCCCTACGTATAAACTAAATGTACATGTTGTTTCAACCACGATTCCCAAAACGTCGTTAGAAGTTCCTCACACTTTCAAAAGGTATGTTTCCAAGACATCAACTTATATTATGGCTCAACGTCTATCAAAGACATTCAACAGTTCAAAGATTAAGAAAATGGAGTAGAATTGTTTCACTAGTTATGTAATGTGTAATACATTGTCAAAAAAATTACGCAGTCATTTTTTTTCGAGTGTGGATATTATACAAGGGTATGGGTTTCACTCTCGACATAGATGAAAATTAATAGAGAAATAGGAAGCAGGGAAGATGAACTACGATGGATATGTAATAGGCGCATAGAAGTAGACAAGTCGCAAGATTATTATATTTGGTTATATTCAACAAGTGTCTATGACATTTGCAGTTAAATGTATTTAAGGAGATTCTTACAACAATGAACCTTCTGCCAAGAGGTTGAATGAAATTTTCCTCCAATTCCATATTAGAGGACATTTCCTACCGAAGTGGCAACAAATTCTTGATCAATTAAATGCTTATCTTTGTCTAGAATAATTTATAATTATTTTGTATAGGTATATAGGTAATCTCTTGAGTAATAGTTCAGGAGTCCAAAACAAACTAGTGGTGTACATTTGCTATTTTGTTGAATAAAAGTTTCTATAGTTTGGCATAAAAAAATAAAACACCTTCAAAATAACAGATTCATCATATCTAGTCTTTTCCCTGGGTTCCATAATCCTTTCATGTGTAACAAATATGATTCCCATAAAATATGTATCGACTACCTTCAGTTGAACAACGTCACAATTAAGAATAAGTATATCATTCCATAATTGACAACATGTTGAACTAGCTTCAAGGTGCCACTAGCTTCCTTATGATTAATCTTATTTATAATATCATCAGTTGAAGGTTAAAGAGTGTGTCATTTCAAAGCCAGCTTTTAAAAATCCGTATGGTCTAATGTGACTTGATTGTGACACAAGACATTGTATATTGGGTCAACTTTTGGGAATTGTACTCTTTGTTAAAAATCTTTGTACTAGTGACTTCTAGGTCTTGGATATGTAATTTCTATAATATCCCTTATATAGATTGTGACTTTTTCGACAAGTTGTCACTCTTTCTGAAGGGTTTTGATTTTTCGATGAGTTGTGACTTTTTCAAAGAGTTGTGACTTCTTCGACGAGTTACGACTTTCCCAATAAGTTGCAACTTTTTGAAAAGGTCATGCATTTTTAGATAAAACACAAAAAAGACTGTTCATACCCTTTGTTGAGTATATATAGAGGGGTTTCCTCTCATTTTTCAAACACAATTTTTTGATCTTCTACTCTTCTTCTTCTTGCATTAGAAAATAGATTTTTTTTCTTAATATATAAAATTGTGTGTAATGCTCCAATATGTGAAGTTAACATAACGTAGCCTGAATTCGTTTTTTAGTTAATAATTTCTCTTGTGATATAGATATATGTTTCTAAATATCTTTTCCAAAATTTAAAGAAGTGTCACGTTTTTTTTGCTCGAGACAAAAGAATGACTTTATTTATCAATGCTACTTATGTGATCTAGACTCTCATTAAGTTTTGTTCAATATAGTTATTACTAGATAAACATTGCCCTTTTGGTTTTTTTATTTATGATTTCTCATATTTCATTTTAAGACTAAGAAAGGTTCATATGACTACTTAATACGCCAATTTATGTTTCTATTAGTTTAATTTTTATTATTTATTTCATAGTTAATTTTACAACATAAAAATTTTCATTAATGAATTATATTTGGGTAGATATTTGTATTTAAATAAAATATGTCAAAAATGTATTATCAAGTTAGCAAGATCATGTAACTTCAAAATATATTATTTCAAAATTTTCAGAGTTTTTTTTTCCAAAACATCTCGTTAAATGACAAGAAAAATACAAAATAAATATTGTGTGTACAGTAATATTAGTGAAATACGACTTATGACATTATTGAACTTCATCAAGTTGAAATAAATCTATACATTATTGAATTTAACTAATAAAATTTTGCATTGACCATCCTCATAGGCGATGCACCTACTTTGCATTCAAATTATTTCTTCTGGGCTTTAAAAGGTTGGGCCTTGGATGTTCATTTTCCCCTTATTTTTATTCAACTGAGACCAGATATAGGTGGTTTACTTTACCCAATAAAATGGTCAAATGAGTCTTATTAGGGATGCACATACTTGTTCCTTTGGGTGGTCAATCAAAAAGACAAAGTAGGTGATGCACCTACTTATCACCTACTAGCTTAGTGAATTCAAGCAAGCACCTCAATATTTTATTGCATTTATAGACCATAATAATTTTAACTTAACTCAAAACTTATAGACATTATGTAAATTTCAAATCTAAATTAAAATATCACCTTATGATCTCAAGTTTAAATACTTCAACCGACATCAACTTAATCGTCTCACATCAAAATCTATGGGCAGTTCACTTTAAACATATTCTATTGTCATTAGTCGCATAGGAAAACGAGTTCATAACCATACTACAAGGAAATATATAACTTTCGTATAAATAGAACAGGTATACGTAGAATACATCATTACATCCTCCCCCTTATGATCATTCATCCTCGACTGATGGTTGAAGTTGATAGTTTGGTTCACGTTGGAATTTCGTTTCGAGATTTGCGAGGGTTCCCATTGTAAATAGGACTTGTCTAAAATCCATTGACTAACCTAAAGCATGTATAGACAAGTCTAGCATGAAGTCTCAATAAATATGGTTCATAAAATAATAATATGACAAATTAAACCCCTTTATTGACAGTGTAATTGATAGAATATGCACAATTATAACTCATATAAATAAGGACTCTAATATACCTAAACATAAGACATAAATATGAAATATCAAATGAAGAAATTATAGTAGGATATATGATCATATAAGGGGGGACCACATGATCTCAGATCCTTATGTTGATGTTTAGGATGAGGAGGAATATTTAGGATCTCTAACATCTTCTATTCCAAGTATCTTATGTTACATAATAGGCAGAACCCATCCCTCGCCCCTTTAAGTAGATACCAATTTTTTATTTACACTTCAACTAAGCTTTATTCATTTCAGACACCTTATTTCATATCTCGCATGCCATTTTGACACTTTTTGCTGACATGTCATAGAGAGTATAATAAACTCATCCGGGACGCGTGAAAACATTTGTTAAATTGTTTTTATTTTATTTTTTCACCCTCTTCCTCTTTTTTCAGTGATGATCACGCAAAACTTTAACTCCTTTGTGGAGAAATAAATTTGATAATGCTTCAGATAAAAAAATGAATTTGAACAATTTGACTCATAATATAATGATATAATAAAAATTAAAAAAAGAAATGTGAAAACCCCTGCTACATTGAAGAAGAAGAAAAATGGAAAGTCATAAATTCATGAATAATCTCAAAATAGATTTGAGTAGAGATTGTTACGATGTGACAAGATCTCTAGAATTTTGTTTTTCATTAATAAAATATTTGGACTTTGAAATCTTGTTTCACTCTTATTTTTCTATTTCTCATGTAATGAGAGTTAAATGTCTTGTATGGAATTCTTTGGGATTCTATGCGTCATATTACATCTAGTGTGTACCCCTAGGTCTTGACAATCATGCATGGAGAAATTTTGTGAATTATTAGGGTAATATGTGAAACGAGCATCCCCCAAAACTAGTCATATTATATTATAAATGGGAAGATTCAAAGCTCAAAGTTGAATTATCATTTTACCCTTATATCAAAAAAATTAAAACAAATATTATAAAATAAAATTAAATAATTATTAAATACCTCATTTAGATTGATGCATGAATCAAGTTCACATTAATAATTAATTACTCTATTACTGTAAAAATCATGAGTATTTGAAGATTTTTTCCGTTAAACAAATTTGATATGAACTAAAATCATTGATAATTTAATGCAAATTAATTATCTACTCAAAGGTCATCCTAGCTACTGCTCTAAATTGCCTAGCATGATCTTCATGTAAATGACAAGAGGAGGATCAGAGGTTATGTAACGACCTGTTTAGTCGTTTTTGAGCTGCAGATTTTATTTCTGGAAAACTGGCTGAGACGACGGACCCTACGACGGACCGTCATGGGCACGACGGACCGTCGCAGGGTCTCGTTTCAAAACACTTAGAAATTCTGAAATTGGGTACTGAAAATCGACTCTCTGAACTTCGTAACGGAATGGCAGGACGGACCGTCACAGGCGTGACGGACCGTCACAGGCGTGACGGACCGTCACAAACTCTTTGGTGGAAATTGGGTCTCTGAACTTTGCGACGACCTGCAGGACGGACCGTCGCAGGCACGACGGGCCGTCACAGGTTGCGTAATCCCAGTCTGGGTCGGATTTCTTTACACGTTTTAAGGGACGTTTTTGACTATTCCTGCCTTCCTTAATATAAAGTTAGTGGGTTAATGTTAATAAGTCTAATTACTTGGGGGTTAAAAGAGGTAACCTTAAGTTAATTAGTGGGTTATTATTGCCATCTTTTATACTTAACTATATACTAGTTAGGGTAAAAGAAAGAGGGTTTGAATAAGAAAAAATAGAAAGAACAAGAGAGATGGAGAGTCGATCGAACGAAAGAGGAGAAGAAACGCTGCTTGGGAAATTTCTTGCTTGATCAATTCTTCGGTGGAGGTAGGTTATGGTTTTCACACTATTCGTAGTAAACTTTTAATAATGAATGATATGTGTTAGTAGTATTGTAAACCCTTCTATATGCTTAATTGTATGCTTGCATGAATATGATTATGTAATTGTGAAATAAATAAGCATGATAAAGCTATTGAGTCCCAAATCTTGAAAAGAAACCCTAATCTACTTTGTCAATGATGATGCCTTGGTATAAAAAGAAGGCTTGATGAACGAAAGTGGTGAGATTAGGGGATCGGGTGCCACGTTCCGGTACCAGGATAGAAATAGAGGATCGGGTGCCACGTTCCGGTACCAGGATAGAATGAGGATCGGAGTGTCACGACACCAGGATAGTATATGGATCGGGTGCCACGTTCCGGTACCAGGATAGAATGAGGATCGTAGTGTCATGTTCCGACACCAGGATAGTATACGGATCGGGTGCCACGTTCCGGTATTAGGATAGCATATGAGGATCGGAGTGCCACGTTCCGGCACCAGGATAGTATATGGAGCGGAGTGTCACGAACCGACACAAGGGGAATAAAGATAATGAATCTTGAAATATGTTAATAAATTCAATCTAATGAACCTAATTCCCAAATGAGTATGGTATTGAGGCTTGAGTCCTCATGTGTGAACTTGGCGGTATTTATTAATGATGATAGTATTTGTTGCTACATGTTGAGTATTGTAGTTGGTTTTATAATATTACTTGATATATACTGTTCTCTATTTTGAGTTGGCCGATGATATCTACTCAGTACCCGTGTTTTGTACTGACCCCTACTTTTATGTTTTCTTCTTTGTTATTTGTGGAGTGCAGCAAACGTTCCGTCGTCTTCAACTCAACAGTAGTTCTAGCCAGTCTTCGTCACACCGGATCTTCAGGATGAGCTAATGCTTCTAGCTTGGACTGGATCTTCTTCTTCAAGTCTTTATGCCTTGAACTTCCGGCATGGACTAACTTTTTACTTGTTTTTGTTTTCTTGGATACTCTTACTTTAGTAATTTGAGGATAGATGTTCTTGTGGTGATGACTTCCAGATTTTGGGGATAATAATAGTTATTGAATTGATTTTTATTAATGAGTTTAAGTCTTCCGCATTACTTTCTGTCGACATTATATTGAAATGTTAAGGGTTAGATTGGTTGGTTCGCTCACATACAAGGGTAAATGTGGGTGCCAGTCGCGGCTCGGTTTTGGGTCGTGACAAACTTGGTACCAGAGCCTTAGGTTCGTTGGTCTCATCACACAAGAACGGTTCTAGTAGAGTCTTAAGGAACGGTAGGGGGACGCCTTTACTTTTCTTTGAGAGGCTATAAGACCTTAGGAAAATTCTATTCTTTCTTTCTTTCATTCTTTCGTGCTACTACTTGAATCCAATTGGTATCTAGGTGATACAAATTGGTATCTGACCATCTTCACTCTATTTCGCAGATGGTTAGAACTAGAGCAACTAATACACCAACACCAACACCGGCAAGACAAGAAACGTCTGAGCCAGCCACTGGGGTTGTGGCTCGAGGAAGAGCAGTGGCAAGAAGCCGTGGTAGAGGTTGTGGGAGGACGTCCTCTAGAGGAAGAGGACAAGTGCCTAGCCCATCTGATGCTAGGGCGGTGACTCCTCCACTGACTGAGGAAGTAGTAAGAGAGGGTGAGGAAGGGGAGAATGAACAAGTGCAAAATGAGGAATTGCCACCCCAACCTACCCAAGAGATGATCAATCAGGTTCTTGCTTACCTTAGCGGGTTATCTGATCAGGGTCAGGCACCTCCAGTGATTTCTGCACCAACACCTCCGGTTTTAGAGGTACGACATGCCGCTGCTGGGGTTCCCCGCATGGATGCCTCATTGGAAATAGGCACGTTTCCTCGTCTAACTACAGGGCCCATAATGACAAATGATCAGCATGAACTTTTCAGTAAGTTCTTAAAATTGAAACCTCCAGTCTTCAAGGGTGCTGAATCTGAGGATGCCTACGATTTTTTGGTTGATTGTCATGAGCTACTACACAATATGGGTATAGTGGAACGGTTTGTTGTTGAGTTTGTGACTTATCAGTTTCAAGGGAACGCCAAAATGTGGTGGCGATCACATGTTGAGTGTCAACCGACAGAGGCACCACCTATGACTTGGGCATCATTCTCTAGCTTGTTTATGGAGAAGTATATCCCTCGGACCTTGAGGGATAGGAAAAGAGATGAGTTCTTGAGCCTAGAGCAAGGTAGGATGTCGGTTAATGCATATGAGGCTAAGTTTCGTGCATTATCCAGGTATGCCACCCAACTTTGTTTCAGTCCACAAGAGCGGATTTGCCGGCTTGTGAAGGGGTTGAGGTCAGAATTGCGGATTTCGGCCTTACAGGTAGCGGCTACGGCAAAATCCTTCCAAGAAGTGGTAGACTTCGTGATAGAGGTGGAAGGAGTGAAGCCAGATGACTTCACCACGACATCGACATAAAAAAGGTTTGAAAAGGGAGGTGAGTTTAATGGTTCTTATTCTAGAGGACAGGGTTCCGGAGGTTAGTCAGTTCGACCAATCCAGTCTTCACTACAGACCGTAGTTGGGGGTCCACCTCAGACCGGTCAACACTTCTCTGAGAGACCTATGCTTGAATCCAGAGAATGTTATGGATGTGGGGAGACTGGGCACATTAAGAGGTATTGCCCAAAACAAAGTTACAGACCTCCCATAGTCAGAGGTAGAGGTGGTCATGGTAGAGGCCGTTATGCGAGAGGACGTGGTGGTCGAGGTAATAGTGGTCACCAAAACGGCCGGGGTGATGGGCAAACTGGAGCCACTACATCACAACATGGTAGGGGCAACGGACAGACGGGCGATAGGGCCCATTGTTACGCTTTCCCTGGACGGTCTGAAGCGGAGACATCTGATGCTGTTATCGCAGGTAATCTTTCGATTTGTGATTGCATGGCTTCTGTATTGTTTGATCCTGGATCCACATTTTCCTATGTATCTTCCTCATTTGCTAATGGTCTAAATTTACATTGTGAATTACTTGACATGCCTATTCGTGTTTCTACTCCGGTGGGTGAGTCTGTGATAGTTGAAAAGGTATATAGGTCTTGTTGGGTGAATTTTGTGGGGAGCAACACTTATGTAGATTTGGTTATCTTAGAAATGATTGACTTTGATGTAATTCTGGGTATGACTTGGCTTTCTCCGAATTTTGGGATCTTGGATTGTAATGCTAAAACTGTGATGTTAGCCAAGCCTGGGACAGATCCGTTAGTGTGGGAGGGCGACTACACTTCCAATCCGGTTCGTATCGTGTCCTTTCTTCGTGCTCAGAAGATGGTTAGTAAGGGTTGTTTAGCCTTCTTGGCACACCTCAGGGATGACACTACCCAAGTACCTTCTATTGAGTCGGTTTCGGTCGTCCGTGAGTTTTTGGATGTGTTCCCTGCATATCTTCCTGGTATGCCACCGGATAGGGATATTGACTTCTGTATTGATCTTGAACCGGGTACTCGCCCCATTTCTATACCCCCTTATAGAATGGCTCCCGCGGAGTTAAGATAGTTAAAGGCACAACTTCAAGAGTTGTTGAGCAAGGGCTTCATTAGACCAAGTGCATCTCCTTGGGGTGCTCCGGTTTTGTTTGTGAAGAAAAAGGATGGGAGTTTTCGGATGTGCATAGACTATTGAAAACTGAACAAGGTAACTATTAAGAACAAGTATCCTCTTCCCCGCATTGATGACTTGTTCGATCAGTTACAAGGTGGTTGTGTCTTCTCTAAAATTGACTTGAGATCCGGTTATCATCAATTGAAAATACGGGCAACGGATGTGCCAAAGACTGCTTTTCGAACCAGGTATGGGCACTACGAATTTGTGGTAATGTCTTTTGGTCTTACGAATGCCCCTGCTGCTTTCATGAGCTTGATGAACGGGATCTTCAAGCCATAGCTGGATCTCTTTGTGATCGTATTTATTGATGATATACTGATATACTCAAAGAGTAAGAAAGAACACGAGGAGCATTTGAGAATGGTATTAGAGTTGTTGAGGAAGAAAAAACTTTATGCCAAATTCTCCAAGTGTGAGTTTTGGCTAGATTCAGTGTCCTTCTTGGGACACGTGGTTTCTAAGGATGGAGTGATGGTGGATCCATCTAAGATTGAGATGGTGAAGAATTGGGTAAGACCTACTAACGTATCAGAAATAAGGAGTTTTGTTGGTTTAGCTAGCTACTACCGCCGATTCGTCAAGGGATTCTCTTCTATTGCTTCCCAATTAACAAACTTGACTAAGCAGAATGTTCCATTTGTATGGTCGGATGAGTGTGAGGAAAGCTTTCAGAAACTCAAGACCCTGTTGACCACTGCACCAATTCTTACCTTGCCAGTAGAGGGTAAGAACTTCATCGTTTATTGTGATGCATCCTATTCTGGGTTAGGTGCAGTACTAATGCAAGATAAGAATGTGATTGCTTATGCTTCGAGGCAATTAAAGGTGCATGAACGTAACTATCCGACCCATGATTTGGAGTTGGCCGCGGTAGTATTTGCACTAAAGCAATGGAGACACTATTTGTATGGGGTTAAGTGTGAAGTCTATACGGATCATCGTAGCCTACAGTATGTCTTTACTCAAAAAGATTTGAACTTGAGACAGAGGAGATGGATGGAACTACTGAAGGATTACGACATCACTATCTTGTATCATACGAGAAAGGCAAATGTTGTGGCGGATGCTTTAAGTAGAAAGGCCGGAAGCATGGGAAGTCTAGCTCATTTGCAAGTTTCTAGACGCCCATTGGCTAGAGAGGTTCAGATTCTGGCTAATGACTTTATGAGGCTAGAAGTAAATGAGAAGGGAGGATTTTTGGCTTGTGTGGAGGCGAGATCTTCTTTTCTTGACAAGATCAAGGGAAAACAGTTTGATGATGAAAAACTAAGTCGAATCCGAGATATGGTGTTGCGAGGAGAGGCTAAGGAAGCAATAATTGATGACGAAGGTGTTTTGAGGATTAATGGAAGGGTATGTGTGCCCCGTGTTGATGACTTGATCCACACTATTCTTACAGAGGCTCATAGTTCCGGATACTCTATACATCCTGGTGCAACCAAGATGTACCGTCACCTATAACAACACTTTTGGTGGAGTAGAATGAAGCGCGACATTGTTGATTTTGTTGTCAAATGTCCAAATTGTCAACAAGTAAAATATGAACACCAGAGGCTCGGAGGAACACTTCAGAGAATGCCCATTCCTGAATGGAAGTGGGAGAGAATTGCAATGGACTTTGTGGTTGGTCTTCCAAAGACATTGGGTAAGTTTGATTCTATTTGGGTAATTGTGGAAAGATTAACTAAGTCTGCTCACTTCATTCCGGTCAAGGTGACCTATAATGCAGAGAAGCTAGCCAAAATCTACATCTCAGAAATCGTTCGATTGCATGGAGTTCCACTTTCCATCATATCAGATAGAGGTACGCAGTTTACTTCTAAGTTTTGGAGAACATTGCATGCGGAATTAGGTACTAGGTGGACCTTAGTACTGCGTTTCACCCTCAGACTGATGGTCAGTCTGAGCGAACGATTCAAGTGTTGGAGGATATGCTTCGTGCATGTGTGATAGAATTTGGTGGTCATTGGGATAACTTCTTACCCTTAGCGGAGTTTTCATACAATAATAGCTATCACTCAAGTATTGACATGGCTCCATTTGAAGCATTGTATGGGAGGAAATGTAGGTCCCCCTATTGGTTGGTTTGATGCATTTGAGGTTAGACCTTGGGGTACTGACCTTTTGAGGGATTCATTAGAGAAAGTGAAATCTATTCAAGAGAAGCTTCTAGCAGCGCAAAGTAGGCAAAAGGAATATGCAGATCGAAAGGTTAGAGACTTGGAGTTTATGGAGGGTGAGCAAGTCTTGCTAAAGGTTTCGCCCATGAAAGGGGTGATGCGGTTTGGTAAAAGAGGTAAGCTTAGTCCAAGGTATATTGGACCATTTGAAGTACTTAAGCGAGTAGGGGAGGTGGCTTATGAGTTAGCCTTGCCTCCAGGGCTGTCCGGAGTGCATCCGGTATTTCATGTGTCTATGTTGAAAAGATATCATGGGGATGGAAACTACATCATTCGTTGGGATTCGGTTCTGCTTGATGAAAATTTGTCTTATGAGGAGGAGCCTGTTGCTATTTTAGATAGAGAAGTTCGCAAGTTGAGGTCAAGGGAGATTGCATCCATCAAAGTTCAATGGAAGAATCGACCGATTGAAAAGAAGCCACTTGGGAGAAGGAGGCAGATATGTGAGAAAGATACCCACACCTGTTTAAAGATTCAGGTACCCCTTCTCGCCCTTGTTTTTCCTCTTGTGATCATTCGAGGACAAACGATGGCTAAATTGGTATCTATTGTAACGACCTGTTTAGTCGTTTTTGAGCTGCAGATTTTATTTCTGGAAAATTGGCTGAGACGACGGACCCTACTACGGACCGTCATGGGAACGACGGACCATCGCAGGGTCTCGTTTCAAAACACTTAGAAATTCTGAAATAGGGTACTGAAAATCGACTCTCTGAACTTCGTAAAGGAATGGCAGGACGGACCGTCACAGGCGTGACGGACCGTCACAGACTCTTTGGTGGAAATTGGGTCTCTGAACTTTGCGACGACCTGCAGGACGGACCGTCGCAGGCACGACGGGCCGTCACAGGTTGCGTAATCCCAGTCTGGTCAGATTTCTTTACACGTTTTAAGGGACGTTTTTGACTATTCCTGCTTTAATTATAAAGTTAGTGGGTTAATGTTAATAAGTCTAATTACTTGGGGGTTAAAAGAGGTAACCTTATGTTAATTAGTGGGTTATTATTGCCATCTTTTATACTTAACTATATACTAATTAGGGTAAAAGAAAGAGGGTTTGAATAAGAAAAAATAGAAAGAACAAGAGAGAGGAAGAGTCGATCGAACGAAAGAGGAGAAGAAACGCTGCTTGGGAAATTGCTTGCTTGATCAATTCTTCGGTGGAGGTAGGTTATGGTTTTCACACTATTCGTAGTAAACTCTTAATAATGAATGATATGTGTTAGTAGTATTGTAAACCCTTCTATATGCTTAATTGTATGCTTGCATGAATATGATTATGTAATTGTGAAATAAACAAGCATGATAAAGCTATTGAGTCCCAAATCTTGAAAAGAAACCCTAATCTACTTTGTTAATGATGATGCCTTGGTATAAAAATAAGGCTTGATGAACGAAAGTGGTGAGATTAGGGGATCGGGTTCCACGTTCCGGTACCAGGATAGAAATAGAGGATCGGGTGCCACGTTCCGGTACCAGGATAGAATGAGGATCGGAGTGTCACGTTCCGACACCAGGATAGTATATGGATCGGGTGCCACGTTCCGGTACCAAGATAGAATGAGGATCGGAGTGTCACGTTCCGACACCAGGATAGTATATGGATCGGGTGCCACGTTCCGGTACCAGGATAGTATATGAGGATCGGAGTGCCACGTTCCGGCACCAGGATAGTATATGGAGCGGAGTGTCACGTACCGACACAAGGGGAATAAAGATAATGAATCTTGAAATATGTTAATAAATTCAATCTAATGAACCTAATTCCCAAATGAGTATGGTATTGAGGCTTGAGTCCTCATGTGTGAACTTGGCGGTATTTATTAATGATGATAGTATTTGTTGCTACATGTTGAGTATTGTAGTTGGTTTTATAATATTACTTGATATATATTGTTCTCTATTTTGAGTTGGACGATGATATCTACTCAGTACCCGTGTTTAGTAGTGACCCCTACTTTTATGTTTTCTTCTTTGTTATTTGTGGAGTGCAGCAAACGTTCCGTCGTCTTCAACTCAACAGTAATTCTAGCCAGTCTTCGTCACACCAGATCTTCAGGGTGAGCTAATGCTTCTAGCTTGGACTGGATCTTCTTCTTCAAGTCTTGATGCCTTGAACTTCCGGCATGGACTAGCTTTTTACTTGTTTTTGTTTTCTTGGATACTCTTAGTTTAGTAATTTGAGGATAGATGTTCTTGTGGTGATGACTTCCAGATTTTGGGGATAATAATAGTTATTGAATTGATTTTTATTAATGAGTTTAAGTCTTCCGCATTACTTTCTGTCGACATTATATTGAAATGTTAAGGGTTAGATTGGTTGGTTCGCTCACATAGAAGGGTAAATGTGGGTGCCAGTCGCGGCTCGGTTTTGGGTCGTGATAGGTTATCATGCAAAAATGAACTTTGCAAATCATTTTGTTTGTGCAGTTATTTTTTTTCTTTTTTATCTCCTTTTTCTCCGTCCTAAGTATTATATATTTCCTTTTTATATATTTTGAAGTACTTTCTTATGACTTTATTTTTTATTAGAATATTTTTGTGTCTACATGAAGAAATTAGTCATATACAATTCATGTTCTACTATGTTTCTTAATTACTGATGAAATTCATATTAATTAAAGATTAATCGATTCATTTAACATGCTTATTTGACTCTCGATTAGAGTGTTCTACTTTAGTTAAAATATATTTTTGAAATTATTATTTGTGAGTAGAGGAATTACTAGATGAGAAATCAAATATGATTTATATATATATATATATATATATATATATATATATATATATATATATATATATATATCTGTGTGTGTGTGTGTGTGCGCGTGCGTGCGTGCGTGTGTGTGTGTGTATAAAACCCATATCCTAAAATAACATGACCCACCTAACTGGAGATAAAGAATGGATCATCGTATATATGTGATTTTGAGGTTGTATTTTTATTTAAACTTTTCTTTTTTATGTATAATTTATTGATCTTATTAGTCTATTATTTATGTGTTGGAACATTCATTCCTCAAATTGATCATATATCTAGAATAAGTCATTTTGAAAAGTGTATACTGGTCAATTTATATTAATCATTCTAAGAGAAATTTTATGAAAAAGGGAGTATTATTCTTTCCTCTGCATAAATCATGTGTACAATACTTCTCTAAAGTTAAAGAGAAGACGTATATGTGATATAATGATAAAAATAATTGAAATATTAATTATGGTGATGGATCCAAGTGTGTTTCGTAATATACCATGTGTTTATATCATAAATTTGCAAAGTACCACACTGACGAAATAATTTAGAATTTATAAGTTTTATGCATCAAACGTCTATCTACTGTGATAATAAGCTATTTATTGTTGATGTAAAATTTTATCTATAGCTAAAAAATTGTCAAACTCCTATCTAAAGATTATTGACTGGAGCTGGACCCATAATTAGTTAAGTAGTAATTATTGTCCAAACTAGAATGTCTACTTTTGCATTAGAGATATAATTGTATTTATGATAATGTGATATTATTCTTCCTAATTATTGAATGTTAACTATTTCTCATACACATAAATTTTTAAAATTAAAAGTTCACAGTGAAAAGTCATTCTCTACTATTTATGTAAAAACACTCTGAGAATTAAATTTTTAATATGATTTTTAAGAACCAATTACTAAGATTGATATTATCATAGGAAGGAAATTACACTATTCAACATGAAAAGAAAAGAGAATGAGAGAACGATAACAAAAAAATAACCAGATATATCATCTATTTAATGTTCTTCTTCATATATATTTCTTATTATTTAGTGAATAAAAGATAAATGGTAAAACTACTATTGTAAATTTTAGCATTTTTTTTATTACTCAACTTTTAGTATATAAAAATTAAATAATAATAAGGGACAAACGTTTAAGGGTGCGTACTTAGAAACTAATAAGCATAAAATACATCAAGTATCAATTATTAATCTCTTGCCAGAATCATTTTCTATCAACACAATATCACTAGTTGAAACTATTTCTCATTAATTGATTATATATCACATCACTAGCCGAACGATTTTCCATATGTTATATATCACATCATTAGCCGCATCCATTTCCATATACTTTATATGAGCTCACTAGCCAAAATAATTTTCCATCGTCTTTATATCACATCACTAGAAAGAACCATTTCCTATCAAATTTTATCATTAGTATTTGATATGCTCCATACAAGACCCTTTGTCCTTTCTGAATATTTATATGTTTCAAATGTTTAGTAAACAAGAATATTTAGTTCTGAATACGTTAATTATTTTCAATCAAGTTATGTGTGGAAAAAACTTCTTGACATAACAAAGGTAGAACAACAAAATGAAAAAAAAATTAACCAATGAACATATGTGGTGATACTATTTAAAATTGTTGGAATACAAAAATTAATTATAACCAATCAAATTTACGCAAAAGATATGGAATTTTTTGATTTACTAAATAAAATAATAATAATGTATCTTTTACTTCATCTTATTATTTCAAAATATTTATTCTGTAGGATTTCTTGATAATTTTCTTTAATGTTAAAATTCATACTTAATTTTAGATGTATGGTTTAATCATCTTGAGAAGCCGAGAGAGAAAATTTATTCATTACATAAATCAATTTATTTAAATTTTAAAGTGTAAAAGGTTTTCTTGGAAATCGTGCAAACAAAAAATATTTTTGTAACAACAGCAATAAAAAAAATGAATAATTAAATAAATCATAATCTAGCAAATATGTAAATTTTCAGAAATTAAATAAGTGATTGAAATAAAAAATTTTGAAAAAAATTCATCGAACACGACATACATACGACTCTCATTATATTTCCAAAATAAAACTGCTGTAGAGAATCCTATGTCACACTTAAACATACAAAACCTAAAAGACATAAATTTTGAAGGGGACAACATGAACACATAAAACAATACTAAAAAGAAGAGATATGCTAGTCCAAAGACTTTACTTGTTATTGGAAGGGTTTGAATCTTGATCACTAGCATTACTTAGTGAAAGGTCATCCAACAAAGTGACAAAATCATCATCATTCAAGTTGAGTAAATCAATAAATGATGGACTTTGTGAAATGTCAGTAGAGTTCTGGTAGTTATCCATTGGAATTGATGCACCCACTGAGGGGATCTCAGCTAAAGGATCCATTTGCGGTGTCATTGCAGTAAATGGAGGATCTATAATTGGGGAAGACATCATAGATTTCATTGTTATTGAAGGAGTTGATAGAGGGACATTTGATGTAGACCCCTCGTCACCATCATTCTTTTCCATTATTTTACGTATTAATAGAATGTTCTTCTTAATAACGTAACTTAGATTATTGAGATAGAAAAGATTCATGTCAATGGAAATAATTTTTCCATTCAACACTTTATGCATCTCATTTGTCATTTCCTTGATCCTATTTTCCTTTCTTATCTTTAGTAGTTTTTTTTGCAACTTCTTGATTCTTTTCTTGGTGAATTCTTCCTCTGTGACCATATTTTTTGATCTCTCCAATGCTTCCAATTCTTTAAACTTTTGAAAAGTGTTGGTTGCTGCAACAAGATTGGGAAACACCTTAGGTTCATCACTATAAGGACTATATACGATAAGAGCCATTTCAATGTCACAAAGAGTGCTGAGTTCTTTTGCCTTTTTCAACAACCCTATGAGTCTTTTCTTGTATGAGACTTTTCTCTCCGTTTCATTTTCAATCAAAGCTAATATTACTTTTTTTCTAGGCATGGCTAAAGAGGAGGTATATAAGGATATATGTGTTTGTTAAATAATGTATTTGTTGTTGTTCTTGTATTTGTAGTTGTCTTTGCCTAAGATTGACCCTTGTATATATCAATAAAATTTTTGAATTCTATAATGTTTGGGTAGTTTGAATTATAGAATTTCTTAATATAAACACTAACTGTTTTGGAATAAGTTTAAATGAGAGTATATTATCTTGAAGTTGATGTTTTCTTTTTATCTGGTTTAATACTAGCCAAATATTTTGAATCGATCGTTTCATATAAGGAAAAGAATTAGTGTTGTTGAAGTTTGAATAAGTAGTACCCATAATACATGGTCATAAGTTTATAGAAAATAGGTTTCTTGTAGAATTCCATTACTATTTTATCCAATTTTGGAAGAAATTATATTTAGTATAAATTTTAAACTACTTTCAAATATATCATAAACTAAATCCTACCTAATTTTGTTTTTATTAATATATGATATACAACATCCTATTACTTGAAGCTAAGTGAAATATTTTCCTAAATTAGTTTGAAGGTAAATCAATGTTCCATTTTTGTACTAATACTAATCAAAATAATGTATTTGCTTATAATTGAAAATAAAAAGATAAATTTTATTATTTTAATGAAATGATTTGTCATGACTAGAGTTATCAAATCATGATGCCCAAATTATAATAATCCACTAGTAGTGAAGCTAACAATACCATGGAATGATAAATAATTATTTTAATTGTAACAACCCGTTAAGTTTACTTGTTCTATTTATGAGACACTTATAAATTTCCTTGCGGTATAATTATGAACTCTGTTTGTTATGCAACTAGTGACAATAGAAAAGGTTTAAAGTGAACAGCCCATATATTTTTATGGTAGTTGAGTCTATAGTTAAAATTGACATAGTGTATATAAGTTTTAAGTTATGTTAAAGGTATTCTTGCCTATAAATGCAATTAAACATTGAGGTTCTTTCTTGACTTCACTAATTTAGTAGGTGACAAGTAGGTGCATCACCTACATTGACTTATTGACATGCTAAAGGACCAAGTAGGTTCATCACCTACTAAGACACATTTGACCATGTTATTGGGCCAAGTACACTACCTATATTTACCCAAGTTGAATAAAATATAATGGAAAAATATACAGCCAAGTGCCAATCTTTTCAAGTCCACAAGAAATAATTTGAATGGACAAGTAGGTGCAACACCTAATTAAATGCGATGGTTGCAGATGAAATATAAGAAAGGTGGAAAAAGATAAACCTATCAAGGTAAAAAATATTACATAAATATCTCATTTTCCTCTTATCCAAGTTTTAAGCTCTCAAATTCATATATTTATCCACCCAATCTTCCCATTAAGGGTTCTAACTATTTTCACCTAGTTTCTTCCAAAGCAGCCACTCGATCACCTTCTCTCCTCTATTGTTTCAAGTATATTAGACAATTCTTCAAAGGGAGTGAACTAGAGGTAGCTATATGTGTTGGAAGCCAAGGTTTTGTCACTCTCTTCCAACGAATAAGAGAAGGTTACAAAAATAGTAATTGAAGGAGAATAACATATATAGATAGCCAAGGTAACGGCGTTGCCTAAACCTTTAATTATTTGTTTACTTAAGAATTCATGACATACTTTTTTATTAAAACTCATGGGATGGTAATTTAAAACCACGAATTCATGTATTTTGATTATTTTTCTGTGTTAAAGACTGTTATTGTGATGATTTTTTATGGGAGGTCATAGAGGTACATAGAGAATGATTGCGGAAAGTTTTAACGTCAAATTTATAAGCTATGGTGATGCACCATTAAATTAATGTTTTTTTGTAAAGTAACTGCACATTTCATGGAAAGTTTGTTACTAAATAACTATAACAGACAAAATTTGTGTCACAACTGGAATCTAGAACCCAGAAGAGACCGGCGTTGTTGACCTCTCAGAGGTCGCAAAAAAGCCTACTTACGTCATACCTGCCTTACATAGGTTAATTTTAGCGGAAAATTTGAAACTTTTTGTTATTTAAACATGCTTGCTAAACATTCTTAACATTTTATAATCATTCATCATCAACCATCTAATATTAAAGAAATAAAGAACTGAAATAAATAGTTCGTTAAGTCTCAATTGTAAAATTGCCAAAATGGCCCAATACAAAGTATGAATCAAAACAGGAAAGAAACGCTAGTGTAACATGCTCCACTAGCTCAACTCTAAAGCTACGCTAGAATATAAAACAGTAGCATCCTCGAAAGCATGAGGTCCTACCAAACTCTGGATGAATGCTGACGTCCGTATATCTACAACAAAGATCCTGCAACTCTATCGACCACCTGTGTCTGCACCTAAAATAGTATAGATTTTTAGGGTTAGTACACACTGGTACTATGTATGGGTATATGCAAGCACACACCAAGGTTGGGGGTATGCCAATGCACTTGGCCACTTAGTGTATCTTACACTAACACTTAACCCTCCTAGGGTTCATCATTTCATTACATACATTTTAGTTCCACTTATTTTTTAACGTATGTTAGAGTTATGTGTCTATACATACAAGCGATGTGGCTTCATTTGAAGTTTTCTAAGTGATTATTACTTTACTAAGATTATATGGGCTAAGTGATTATTCCTTCTTGACATAACAAAGGTAGAACAACAAAATGAAAAAAAAATTAACCAATGAACATATGTGGTGATACTATTTAAAATTGTTGGAATACAAAAATTAATTATAACCAATCAAATTAACCCAAAAGATATAGAATTTTTTGATTTACTAAATAAAATAATAATAATGTATCTTTTACTTCATCTTATTATTTCAAAATATTTATTTTGTAGGATTTCTTGATAATTTTCTTTAATGTTAAAATTCATACTTAATTTTAGATGTATGGTTTAATCATCTTGAGAAGCCGAGAGTGAAAATTTATTCATTACATAAATCAATTTATTTAAATTTTAAAGTGTAAAAGGTTTTCTTGGAAATCGTGCAAACAAAAAACATTTTTGTAACAACAGCAATAAAAAAAATGAATAATTAAATAAATCACAATCTAACAAATATGTAAATTTTCAGAAATTTAATAAGTGATTGAAATAAAAAATTTTGAAAAATAATTCATCGAACACGACATACATACGACTCTCATTATATTTCCAAAATAAAACTGCTGTAGAGAATCCTATGTCACACTTAAACATACAAAACCTAAAAGACATAAACTTTGAAGGGGACAACATGAACACATTAAAAAATACTAAAAAGAAGACATATACTAGTCCAAAGACTTTACTTGTTATTGGAAGGGTTTGAATCTTGATCACTAGCATTACTTAGTGAAAGGTCATCCAACAAAGTGACAAAATCATCATCATTCAAGTTGAGTAAATCAATAAATGATGGATTTTGTGAAATGTCAGTAGAGTTCTGGTAGTTATCCATTGGAATTGATCCACCCACTGAGGGGATCTCAGCTAAAGGATCCATTTGTGGTGTCATAGCAGTAAATGGAGGATCTATAATTGGGGAAGACATCATAGATGTCATTGTTATTGAAGGAGTTGATTGAGGGACATTTGATGTAGACCCCTCGTCACCATCATTCTTTTCCATTATTTTACGTATTAATAGAATGTTCTTCTTAATAACGTAACTTAGATCATTGAGATAGAAAAGATTCATGTCAATGGAAATAATTTTTCCATTCAACACTTTATGCATCTCATTTGTCATTTCCTTGATCCTATTTTCCTTTCTTATCTTTAGTAGTTTTTTTTGCAACTTCTTGATTCTTTTCTTGGTGAATTCTTCCTTTGTGACCATATTTTTTGATCTCTCCAATGCTTCCAATTCTTTAAACTTTTGAAAAGTGTTGGTTGCTGCAACAAGATTGGGAAACACCTTAGGTTCATCACTATAAGGACTATATACGATAAGAGCCATTTCAATGTCACAAAGAGTGCTGAGTTCTTTTGCCTTTTTCAACAACCCTATGAGTCTTTTCTTGTATGAGACTTTTCTCTCCGTTTCATTTTCAATCAAAGCTAATATTACTTTTTTTCTAGGCATGGCTAAAGAGGAGGTATATAAGGATATATTTGTTTGTTAAATAATGTATTTGTTGTTGTTCTTGTATTTGTAGTTGTCTTTGCCTAAGATTGACCCTTGTAAATATAAATAAAATTTTTGAATTCTATAATGTTTGGGTAGTTTGAATTATAGAATTTCTTAATATAAACACTAACTGTTTTGGAATAAGTTTAAATGAGAGTATATTATCTTGAAGTTGATGTTTTCTTTTTATCTGGTTTAATACTAGCCAAATATTTTGAATCGATCGTTTCATATAAGGAAAAGAATTAGTGTTGTTGAAGTTTGAATAAGTAGTACCCATAATACATGGTCATAAGTTTATAGAAAATAGGTTTCTTGTAGAATTCCATTACTATTTTATCCAATTTTGGAAGAAATTATATTTAGTATAAATTTTAAACTACTTTCAAATATATCATAAACTAAATCCTACCTAATTTTGTTTTTATTAATATATGATATACAACATCCTATTACTTGAAGCTAAGTGAAATATTTTCCTAAATTAGTTTGAAGGTAAATCAATGTTCCATTTTTGTACTAATACTAATCAAAATAATGTATTTGCTTATAATTGAAAATAAAAAGATAAATTTTATTATTTTAATGAAATGATTTGTCATGACTAGAGTTATCAAATCATGATGCCCAAATTATAATAATCCACTAGTAGTGAAGCTAACAATATCATGGAATGATAAATAATTATTTTAATTGTAACAACCCGTTAAGTTTACTTGTTCTATTTATGAGACACTTATAAATTTCCTTGCGGTATAATTATGAACTCTGTTTGCTATGCAACTAGTGACAATAGAAAAGGTTTAAAGTGAACAGCCCATATATTTTTATGGTAGTTGAGTCTATAGTTAAAATTGACATAGTGTATATAAGTTTTAAGTTATGTTAAAGGTATTCTTGCCTATAAATGCAATTAAACATTGAGGTTCTTTCTTGACTTCACTAATTTAGTAGGTGACAAGTAGGTGCATCACCTACATTGACTTATTGACATGCTAAAGGACCAAGTAGGTTCATCACCTACTAAGACACATTTGACCATGTTATTGGGCCAAGTACACTACCTATATTTACCCAAGTTGAATAAAATATAATGGAAAAATACACAGCCAAGTGCCAATCTTTTCAAGTCCACAAGAAATAATTTGAATGGACAAGTAGGTGCATCACCTAATTAAATGCGATGGTTGCAGATGAAATATAAGAAAGGTGGAAAAAGATAAACCTATAAAGGTAAAAAATATTACATAAATATCTCATTTTCCTCTTATCCAAGTTTTAAGCTCTCAAATTCATATATTTATCCACCCAATCTTCCCATTAAGGGTTCTAACTATTTTCACCTAGTTTCTTCCAAAGCAGCCACTCGATCACCTTCTCTCCTCTATTGTTTCAAGTATATTAGACAATTCTTCAAAGGGAGTGAACTAGAGGTAGCTATTTGTGTTGGAAGCCAAGGTTTTGTCACTCTCTTCCAACGAATAAGAGAAGGTTACAAAAATAGTAATTGAAGGAGAATAACATATATAGATAGCCAAGGTAACGGCGTTGCCTAAACCTTTAATTATTTGTTTACTTAAGAATTCATGACATACTTTTTTATTAAAACTCATGGGATGGTAATTTAAAACCACGAATTCATGTATTTTGATTATTTTTCTGTGTTAAAGACTGTTATTGTGATGATTTTTTATGGGAGGTCATAGAGGTACATAGAGAATGATTGTGGAAAGTTTTAACGTCAAATTTATAAGCTATGGTGATGCACCATTAAATTAATGTTTTTTTTTTAAAGTAACTGCACATTTCATGGAAAGTTTGTTACTAAATAACTATAACAGACAGAATTTGTGTCACAACTGGAATCTAGAACCCAGACGAGACCGGCGTTGTTGACCTCTCAGAGGTCGCAAAAAAGCCTACTTACGTCATACCTGCCTTACATAGGTTAATTTTAGCGGAAAATTTGAAACTTTTTGTTATTTAAACATGCTTGCTAAACATTCTTAACATTTTATAATCATTCATCATCAACCATCTAATATTAAAGAAATAAAGAACTGAAATAAATAGTTCGTTAAGTCTCAATTGTAAAATTGCCAAAATGGCCCAATACAAAGTATGAATCAAAACAGGAAAGAAACGCTAGTGTAACATGCTCCACTAGCTCAACTCTAAAGCTACGCTAGAATATAAAACAGTAGCATCCTCGAAAGCATGAGGTCCTACCAAACTCTGGATGAATGCTGACGTCCGTATATCTACAATAAAGATCCTGCAACTCTATCGACCACCTGTGTCTGCACCTAAAATAGTATAGATTTTTAGGGTTAGTACACACTGGTACTATGTATGGGTATATGCAAGCACACACCAAGGTTGGGGGTATGCCAATGCACTTGGCCACTTAGTGTATCTTACACTAACACTTAACCCTCCTAGGGTTCATCATTTCATTACATACATTTTAGTTTGTCACGACCCAATTCGGGGACGCGACTGGCACCCACATTTTGCCCTCCTATGTGAGCGAACCAACCCATCTAGACCTTAACATTTCAAGATATATCAACAGAAAATAATGCGGAAGACTTAAACTCATAAATAAAACAACTCAACTATTATTAATATTCCCAAAATCTGGAAGTCATCATCACAAGAACATCTATCTAAAATTTCTAAACTAAACTATCTAAGAATGTCTAAGAAGCTAAAAATACATAAGAAACTAGTCCATGCCGGAAGTCAAGGCATCAAGACTTATAGAAGGAGACCCAGTCCAAGCTAGACGCATTAGCTCACCCTGAATTTCCGATGGAGTGAAGACTGGCTTGATCTACTGCTGAGTCGAAGTTGACGGAACGTTCGCTGCATAACACAAATAACAAAGAGGAAAACATAAAAGTAGGGGGTCAGTACAACCACACGTACTGAGTAGATATCATCGGCTAACTCAAAATAGGGAACAATATATATCAATAATGAAGTAAATCAACTACAATACTCAACATGTAGCAACAACAATTACTTTATCATTAACAATTTCCGTCAAGTTCATACATGAGGTCTCAAGCCTCAATACCATACTCATTTGGGAATTACGTTCATTATGTTGAGTATATTAACATCTTTCAAGATTCATTATCTTTCTTCCTCTTGTGTCGGTACGTGACACTCCGATCCCCTACCACTATGTGTCGGTACGTGACACTCCGATCCCCTATATGTGTCGGAACGTGACACTCCGATCCCCTATATGTGTCGGAACGTGACACTCCGATCCCCTATATGTGTCGGAACGTGACACTCCGATCCCCTATATGTGTCGGTACGTGACACTCCGATCCCCTATATCTACGTGTCGGTTCGTGACACCCGTCCCACTAATACTATGTGTCGGAACGTGACACTCCGATCCACTAATACTATGTGTCGGAACGTGACACTCCGATCAACTAATACTATGTGTCGGAACGTGACACTCCGATCCACTTCATTCATTCTATCCATTCATCCAGCCTTCTCTATACTAAGGCATCATCAATCCCATTACTTTAATTCATCAAGCCTTCTTTTATACCAAGGCATCATCATTAATATCGTAGATTAAAGTTTCATTCAAGATTTGGGATTCAGTGGTTTTCATCATGCTTGTTTTATCAAAATCACATAATTATATTCATGCAAGCATACAATAAGCATATAGACAGGTTTACAATATCATCAACACATATTATTCACTATTAAGAGTTCACTACGAATATCATAAAATAAACCATAACCTACCTCCACCGAAGAATTGGAATCAACAAGAAATTCCCAAGCTTTGTTATTCTCCCCTTTGATCGACTGCCCTTTCTCTCTTTCTTGTTCTTTCTCTTTTGTTTTCTTATGTTCAAACCCTCTTTTTTTTACCCTAATTAATCATATAATTAAGTGTGAAAAAGGACAATAAACCCCACTAATTAACTTAAGGTTACCCCTTTTAACCCCTAAGTAATTAGACTTATTAATGTTAACCCTCAATCTTTATAATTCAGGAAAGAATAGTCAAAAACGACCCTTAAAACGTGTGGAGAAATCCTAATTTGCCTGGGACTGCGCAACCTGTGACGGGCCGTCGTGCCTGCGACGGTCCGTCACGGTGGTCGTCGCAGCTCCCTCGAGCTCAAGTGGTCTGTGACGGCCCGTCACACCTGTGACGGTCCGTCCTGTTCCTCCGTCATGACGGTCAGAAACTCGTTTCTTGCACCAAATTCTCAAAAGTTGAAGTGTTTTGCAACGGAAACTCACGACGGTTCGTCGTGGATGTGACGGCACGTCCTGCAGGTCCGTCACAATTTACAGAGAGTCGATTTTCACTACCCAATTTCAAAATTCTAAGTGCCATGGGACGACACCTCCTCGATGGGCCGTCGTGACCCTCGTCGTCCCAGCCAGTTTTCCCAGAAATGGACTCTGTTGCTCAAAACGACTAAACAGGTCTTTACAATAGATACCAATTTACCCATCGTTCATCCCCGAACGATCAGAAGAAGAAAAACAATGGCGAAAAGAAGTACCTGAATCTGTAAACAGATGTGGGTATTTTTCTTGCATATCCGCCTCCTTCTCCCAAGTAGCCTCTTCAACCGGTCGATTCTTCCATTGAACTTTGATGGATGCAATCTCTCTCGACCTCAACTTGCGAACTTCTATATCTAATATAGCAACCGGTTCCTCTTCATAAGTCAAGTTCTCATCCAACAAAACTTAATCCCAACGGATAATGTAGTTTCCATCTCCGTGGTATCTCTTCAACATGGATACATGGAACACCGGATGCACTCCGGACAGCCCTGGGGGCAAGGCTAATTCATAAGCCACCTCCTCTATTCTCTTAAGCACTTCAAATGGTCCAATATACCTTGGACTTAGCTTACCTCTTTTTCCGAACCGCATCACCCCTTTCATGGGTGAAACCTTCAACAATACTTGTTCACCTTCCATGAACTCCAAGTCTCTAACCTTTCGGTCCGCATACTCCTTTTGTCTACTTTGAGCCGCCAAAAGCTTTTCTTGAATAGCTTTCACCTTCTCCATAGAATCTCTCAACAAATCAGTCCCCCAAGGTCTAACTTCAAATGCATCAACCACCCAATGGGAGATCTACACCTCCTCCCATACAATGCTTCAAATGGAGCCATGTCGATACTGGAGTGATAGCTATTATTGTACGAAAAACTCTGCCAACGGTAAGAAGCTATCCCAATGGCCACCAAATTCTATCACACATGCGCGAAGCATATCCTCCAACACTTGAATCGTTCGCTCAGACTGACCATCGGTCTGAGGATGAAATGCGGTGCTAAGGTCCAACCTAGTACCTAGTTCTGCATGCAATGTTCTCCAAAACTTAGAAGTAAACTGCGTACCTCTATCTGATATGATGGAGAGTGGAACTCCATGCAACCGAACGATCTCTGAGATGTAGATCTTGGCTAATTTCTCTGCATTGTAGGTCACCTTGACCGGAATAAAGTGAGCAGACTTAGTTAACCTATCAACAATCACCCAAATAGAGTCATACTTACTCAATGTCTTGGGAAGACCAACCACGAAGTCCATCGCGATTCTCTCCCACTTCCATTCAGGAATGGGCATTCTCTGAAGTGTTCCTCCGGGCCTTTGGTGTTCATACTTTACTTGTTGACAATTTGGACACTTGGCAACAAACTCAACAATATCTCGCTTTATTCTACTCCACCAGAAGTGTTGCTTTAGGTCTCGGTACATCTTGGTTGCGCCAGGATGTATAGAATATCCGGAACTATGAGCCTCGGTAAGAATGGTGGTAATCAAATCATCGATGCGGGGTACGCATACCCTTCCCTTAATTCTCAAAACACCTTCCTCATCAATTATTGCCTCTTTAGCCTCTCCTTGCAACACTTTATCTCGGATTCGACTTAGCTTCTCATCATCAAACTGTTTCCCCTTAATCTGATCAAGAAAAGAGGATTTTGCCTCTACACAAGCTAACAATCCTCCCTTCTCGTTTATTTCTAACCTCATAAGGTCATTAGCCAAAATCTGCACTTCTCTAGCCAATGGGCGTCTAGAAGCTTGCAAATGAGCTAGACTTCCCATGCTTCCGGCCTTCGTACTCAAGGCATCTGCCACAACATTCGCCTTCCCCAGATGATACAAGATAGTGAGGTCGTAGTCCTTCAGTAGCTCCATCCATCTCCTCTGTCTCAAGTTCAAGTCTTTCTGAGTGAATACATAATGTAGGCTACGATGGTCTGTGTAGACTTCACACTTAACCCCATACAAGTAATGTCTCCATTGCTTTAGTGCAATACTACCGACCGCGCCAACTCCAAATCATGGGTCGGATAGTTACGTTCATGCACCTTTAATTGCCTCGAAGCATAAGCAATCACATTCTTCTCTTGCATTAGCACTGCACCCAACCCAGAATAGGATGCATCACAATAAACAATGCCCTCTACCGGCAAGGTGAGGATAGGCGCGGTAGTCAACAAAGTCTTGAGTTTCTGAAAGCTTTCCTCACATTCGTCCGACCATACAAATGGAACATTCTGCTTAGTCAAGTTCGTCAATTGGGAAGCAATAGAAGAGAATCCCTTGACGAATCGGCGGTAGTAGCTAGCTAAACCCACAAAACTCCTTATTTCTGACACGTTTGTAGGTCTTACCCAATTCTTCACTGTCTCAATCTTAGAAGGATCTACCATCACCCCATCCTTAGAAACCACGTGCCCCAAGGAGATGCACTTGGTCTAATAAAGCCCTTGCTCAACAACTCTTGAAGTTGAGCCTTTAACTCTCTTAACTCTGCGGTAGCCATTCTATAAGGGGGTATAGAAATGGGGCGAGTACCGGGTTCCAAATCAATGCAGAAGTCTATATCCCTATCTGGTGGCATACCGGGAAGATCTGCAGGGAACACATCCAAAAACTCACAGACCACTGAAACCGACTCGATCGAAGGTACTTGGGTAGTGTCATCCTTGAGATGTGCCAAGAAAGCTTGACAACCCTTACTAACCATCTTCTGAGCACGAATAAAGGAGATAATACGCATCGGACTGGAAGTGTAGTCACCCTCCCACACTAACGGATCTGCCCCAGGCTTGGCTAACGTCACTGTTTTAGCATTACAATCCAAAATCGCAAAGTTTGGAGAAAGCCAAGTCATACCCAGAATTATATCAAAGTCACCCATTTCTAATATAACCAAATCTACATAAGTGTTGCTCCCCACAAAATTCACCAAACAAGACCTATACACTTTTTCGACTATCACAGACTCACCCACCGGAGTAGAAACACGAATAGGCATGTCAAGTAGTTCACAATGTAAATTAAGACCATTAGCATATGAGGAAGATACATATGAAAACGTGGAGCCAGGGTCAAATAATACAGCTGCCATGCAATCACAAACCAAAAGATTACCTGTGATAACAGCATCAGACGCCTCCGCTTCAGACCTCCCAGGGAAAGCGTAACAATGGGCCCCATTATTTGTCTGTCCGTTGCCCCTACCATGTTGTGTAGTAGTGGCTCCGTTTTGCCCATCACCTCTGCCGTTTTGGTGACCGCCATTACCTCCACCACCACGTCCTCCAGAAAAACGGCCTTTACCAGTTCCACCCCTACCTCTAGCTAGTGGGGCTCTGTAACTCTGTTTTGGACAATTCCTCCTAATATGTCCAATCTCCCCACATCCATAGCACTCTCTGGAATCGGGCATAGGTCTCTCGGAGTAGTGTTGACCGTTCTGAGGTGGACCCCCAACTACAGTCTGTAGTGAAGACTGAATTGGTCGAACTGAGTGACCTCCGGAGTTCTGTCCTCTAGAGTAGGAACCATTAAACTCACCTCCCCTTCGAAATCTCTTTGATGTCGATGTCGTGGTGAAGTCATCTGGCTTCACTCCTTCCACCTCTATCACAAAGTCTACCACCTCTTGGAAGGATGTTGCTGTTGCCGCTATCTGTAAGGCTGAAATCCGCAATTCTGACCTCAACCCCTTCACAAAACGGCGGATCCGTTCTTGTGGACTGAAAAGGAGTTGGGTGGCGTATCTGGATAGTGCGCGAGATTTAGCCTCGTATGCATTAACCGTCATTCTGCCTTGCTCCAGACTCAAGAACTCATCCCTCTTTCTATCTCTCAAAGTCCTTGGGATATATTTCTCCATAAATAGGGTAGAGAATGATTCCCAAGTCATAGGTGGTGCCTCTGTTGGTTGACACTCAACATGTGAACGCCACCACATTTTGGCGTTACCTTGGAACTGATAGCTCACGAACTCGACACCAAACCTCTCTACTATCCCCATCTTGTGTAGTAGCTCATGACAATCAACCAGAAAATCATAAACATCCTCAGATTCTGCACCCTTGAAGACTGGAGGTTTCAATTTCAAGAACTTACTAAAAAGTTCATGTTGATCGTTTGTCATAATAGGCCCAGTAGTCAGACGTGGAAATGTGCCTATTCCCAATGTTGCATCCATGCGGGGAGCCATAGTAGCCGCATGTCGTATCTCTGAAACCGGAGTGTTGGTGCAGAAACCACTGGAGGTGCTTGACCCTGATCAGACAACCCGCTAAGATAAGCAAGTACTTGGTTGATCATCTCTGGGGTAGGTTGGGGTGGCATTTCCTCATTCTGCCCTTGTTCGGTTTCCCCTTCCTCACCCTCTCTTACTACATCCTCAGTCGGTGGAGGAGTCACCGCCCTAGTATCAGATGGGCTAGGTGCTCGTCCTCTTCCTCTAGAGGACGTCCTCCCACGACCTCTTCCACGGCCTCTTGCCGTTGTCCTTCCTCGAGCCACAGCCCCAGTGGCTGGCTCAGTAGTTTCATGTCCTTCCGTTGTCGCTGCTGGTGCGGTCGTTGCTCAAGTTCTAACCATCTGCGAAATAGAGTGAAGATGGTCAGATACCAATTTGTATCACCTAGATACCAATTGGACTCAAGTAGTAGCACGAAAGAAAGAATGAAAGAATGGAATTTTCCTAAAGTCTTATAGCCTCTCAAAGAAAAGTAAAGGCGTCCCCCTACCGTTCCTTAACACTCTACTAGACCTGTTCTTGTGTGATGAGACCAACGAACCTAATGCTCTGATACCAAGTCTGTCATGACCCAATTCGGGGACGCGACTGGCACCCACATTTTGCCCTCCTATGTGAGCGAACCAACCCATCTAGACCTTAACATTTCAAGATATATCAACAGAAAATAATGCGGAAGACTTAAACTCATAAATAAAACAACTCAACTATTATTAATATTCCCAAAATCTGGAAGTCATCATCACAAGAACATCTATCTCAAATTTCTAAACTAAACTATCTAAGAATGTCTAAGAAGCTAAAAATACATAAGAAACTAGTCCATGCCGGAAGTCAAGGCATCAAGACTTATAGAAGGAGACCCAGTCCAAGCTAGACGCATTAGCTCACCCTGAATTTCCGATGGAGTGAAGACTGGCTTGATCTACTGCTGAGTCGAAGTTGACGGAACGTTCGCTGCATAACACAAATAACAAAGAGGAAAACATAAAAGTAGGGGGTCAGTACAACCACACGTACTGAGTAGATATCATCGGCTAACTCAAAATAGGGAACAATATATATCAATAATGAAGTAAATCAACTACAATACTCAACATGTAGCAACAACAATTACTTTATCATTAACAATTTCCGTCAAGTTCATACATGAGGTCTCAAGCCTCAATACAATACTCATTTGGGAATTACGTTCATTATGTTGAGTATATTAACATCTTTCAAGATTCATTATCTTTCTTCCTCTTGTGTCGGTACGTGACACTCCGATCCCCTACCACTATGTGTCGGTACGTGACACTCCGATCCCCTATATGTGTCGGAACGTGACACTCCGATCCACTATATGTGTCGGAACGTGACACTCCGATCCCCTATATGTGTCGGAACGTGACACTCCGATCCCCTATATGTGTCAGAACGTGACACTCCGATCCCCTATATGTGTCGGTACGTGACACTCCGATCCCCTATATCTACGTGTCGGTTCGTGACACCCGTCCCACTAATACTATGTGTCGGAACGTGACACTCCGATCCACTAATACTATGTGTCGGAACGTGACACTCCGATCCACTAATACTATGTGTCGGAACGTGACACTCCGATCCACTACATTCATTCTATCCATTCATCCAGCCTTCTCTATACTAAGGCATCATCAATCCCATTACTTTAATTCATCAAGCCTTCTTTTATACTAATGCATCATCATTAATATCGTAGATTAAAGTTTCTTTCAAGATTTGGGATTCAGTGGTTTTCATCATGCTTGTTTTATCAAAATCACATAATCATATTCATGCAAGCATACAATAAGCATATAGACAGGTTTACAATATCATCAACACATATTATTCACTATTAAGAGTTCACTACGAATATCGTAAAATAAACCATAACCTACCTCCACCGAAAAATTGGAATCAACAAGAAATTCCCAAGCTTTGTTATTCTCCCCTTTGATCGACCGCCCTTTCTCTCTTTCATGTTCTTTCTCTTTTGTTTTCGTATGTTCAAACCCTCTTTCTTTTACCCTAATTAATCATATAATTAAGTGTGAAAAAGGACAATAAACCCCACTAATTAACTTAAGGTTACCCCTTTTAACCCCTAAGTAATTAGACTTATTAATGTTAACCCTCAATCTTTATAATTCAGGAAAGAATAGTCAAAAACGACCCTTAAAACGTGTGGAGAAATCCTAATTTGCCTGGGACTGCGCAACCTGTGACGGGCCGTCGTGCCTGCGACGGTCCGTAACGGTGGTCGTCGCAGCTCCCTCGAGCTCAAGTGGTCTGTGACGGCCCGTCACACCTGTGACGGTCCGTCCTGTTCCTCCGTCATGACGGTCAGAAACTCGTTTCTTGCACCAAATTCTCAAAAGTTGAAGTGTTTTGCAACGGAAACTCACGACGGTTCGTCGTGGATGTGACGGCACGTCCTGCAGGTCCGTCACAATTTACAAAGAGTCGATTTTCAGTACCCAATTTCAAAATTCTAAGTGCCATGGGACGACACCTCCTCGACGGGCCGTCGTGACCACGACGGTCCGTCGTGACCCTCGTCGTCCCAGCCAGTTTTCCCAGAAATGGACTCTGTTGCTCAAAACGACTAAACAGGTCGTTACATAGTTCCACTTATTTTTTAACGTATGTTAGAGTTATGTGTCTATACATACAAGCGATGTGGCTTCATTTGAAGTTTGCTAAGTGATTATTACTTTACTAAGATTATATGGGCTAAGTGATTATTCCTTCTTGACATAATAAAGGTAGAACAACAAAATGAAAAAAAAATTAACCAATGAACATATGTGGTGATACTATTTAAAATTGTTGGAATACAAAAATTAATTATAACCAATCAAATTAACCAAAAAGATATAGAATTTTTTGATTTACTAAATAAAATAATAATAATGTATCTTTTACTTCATTTTATTATTTCAAAATATTTATTTTGTAGGATTTCTTGATAATTTTCTTTAATGTTAAAATTCATACTTAATTTTAGATGTATGGTTTAATCATCTTGAGAAGCCGAGAGTGAAAATTTATTCATTACATAAATCAATTTATTTAAATTTTAAAGTGTAAAAGGTTTTCTTGGAAATCGTGCAAACAAAAAACATTTTTGTAACAACAGCAATAAAAAAATGAATAATTAAATAAATCACAATCTAGCAAATATGTAAATTTTCAGAAATTTAATAAGTGATTGAAATAAAAAATTTTGAATAATAATTCATCGAACACGACATACATACGACTCTCATTATATTTCCAAAATAAAACTGCTGTAGAGAATCCTATGTCACACTTAAACATACAAAACCTAAAAGACATAAACTTTGAAGGGGACAACATGAACACATTAAAAAATACTAAAAAGAAGACATATACTAGTCCAAAGACTTTACTTGTTATTGGAAGGGTTTGAATCTTGATCACTAGCATTACTTAGTGAAAGGTCATCCAACAAAGTGACAAAATCATCATCATTCAAGTTGAGTAAATTAATAAATGATGGATTTTGTGAAATGTCAATAGAGTTCTGGTAGTTATCCATTGGAATTGATGCACCCACTGAGGGGATCTCAGCTAAAGGATCCATTTGTGGTGTCATAGCAGTAAATGGAGGATCTATAATTGGGGAAGACATCATAGATGTCATTGTTATTGAAGGAGTTGATTGAGGGACATTTGATGTAGACCCCTCGTCACCATCATTCTTTTCCGTTATTTTACGTATTAATAGAATGTTCTTCTTAATAACGTAACTTAGATCATTGAGATAGAAAAGATTCATGTCAATGGAAATAATTTTTCCATTCAACACTTTATGCATCTCATTTGTCATTTCCTTGATCCTATTTTCCTTTCTTATCTTAGTAGTTTTTTTTGCAACTTCTTGATTCTTTTCTTGGTGAATTCTTCCTTTGTGACCATATTTTTTGATCTCTCCAATGCTTCCAATTCTTTAAACTTTTGAAAAGTGTTGGTTGCTGCAACAAGATTGGGAAACACCTTAGGTTCATCACTATAAGGACTATATACGATAAGAGCCATTTCAATGTCACAAAGAGTGCTGAGTTCTTTTGCCTTTTTCAACAACCCTATGAGTCTTTTCTTGTATGAGACTTTTCTCTCCGTTTCATTTTCAATCAAAGCTAATATTACTTTTTTTCTAGGCATGGCGAAAGAGGAGGTATATAAGGATATATGTGTTTGTTAAATAATGTATTTGTTGTTGTTCTTGTATTTGTAGTTGTCTTTGCCTAAGATTGACCCTTGTATATATAAATAAAATTTTTGAATTCTATAATGTTTGGGTAGTTTGAATTATAGAATTTCTTAATATAAACACTAACTGTTTTGGAATAAGTTTAAATGAGAGTATATTATCTTGAAGTTGATGTTGTTTTTTGATCTGGTTTAATACTAGCCAAATATTTTGAATCGATCTTTTCATATAAGGAAAAGAATTAGTGTTGTTGAAGTTTGAATAAGTAGTACCCATAATACATGGTCATAAGTTTATAGAATATAGGTTTCTTGTAGAATTCCATTACTATTTTATCCAATTTTGGAAGAAATTATATTTAGTATAAATTTTAAACTACTTTCAAATATATCATAAACTAAATCCTACCTAATTTTGTTTTTATTAATATATGATATACAACATCCTATTACTTGAAGCTAAGTGAAATATTTTCCTAAATTAGTTTGAAGGTAAATCAATGTTCCATTATTGTACTAATACTAATCAAAATAATGTATTTGCTTATAATTGAAAATAAAAAGATAAATTTTATTATTTTAATGAAATGATTTGTCATGACTAGAGTTATCAAATCATGATGCCCAAATTATAATAATCCACTAGTAGTGAAGCTAACAATACCATGGAATGATAAATAATTATTTTAATTGTAACAACCCGTTAAGTTTACTTGTTCTATTTATGAGACACTTATAAATTTCCTTGCGGTATAATTATGAACTCTGTTTGTTATGCAACTAGTGACAATAGAAAAGGTTTAAAGTGAACAGCCCATATATTTTTATGGTAGTTGAGTCTATAGTTAAAATTGACATAGTGTATATAAGTTTTAAGTTATGTTAAAGGTATTCTTGCCTATAAATGCAATTAAACATTGAGGTTCTTTCTTGACTTCACTAATTTAGTAGGTGACAAGTAGGTGCATCACCTACATTGACTTATTGACATGCTAAAGGACCAAGTAGGTTCATCACCTACTAAGACACATTTGACCATGTTATTGGGCCAAGTACACTACCTATATTTACCCAAGTTGAATAAAATATAATGGAAAAATACACAGCCAAGTGCCAATCTTTTCAAGTCCACAAGAAATAATTTGAATGGACAAGTAGGTGCATCACCTAATTAAATGCGATGGTTGCAGATGAAATATAAGAAAGGTGGAAAAAGATAAACCTATCAAGGTAAAAAATATGACATAAATATCTCATTTTCCTCTTATCCAAGTTTTAAGCTCTCAAATTCATATATTTATCCACCCAATCTTCCCATTAAGGGTTCTAACTATTTTCACCTAGTTTCTTCCAAAGCAGCCACTCGATCACCTTCTCTCCTCTATTGTTTCAAGTATATTAGACAATTCTTCAAAGGGAGTGAACTAGAGGTAGCTATTTGTGTTGGAAGCCAAGGTTTTGTCACTCTCTTCAAACGAATAAGAGAAGGTTACAAAAATAGTAATTGAAGGAGAATAACATATATAGATAGCCAAGGTAACGGCGTTGCCTAAACCTTTAATTATTTGTTTACTTAAGAATTCATGACATACTTTTTTATTAAAACTCATGGGATGGTAATTTAAAACCACGAATTCATGTATTTTGATTATTTTTCTGTGTTAAAGACTGTTATTGTGATGATTTTTTTATGGGAGGTCATAGAGGTACATAGAGAATGATTGTGGAAAGTTTTAACGTCAAATTTATAAGCTATGGTGATGCACCATTAAATTAATGTTTTTTTTGTAAAGTAACTGCACATTTCATGGAAAGTTTGTTACTAAATAACTATAACAGACAGAATTTGTGTCACAACTGGAATCTAGAACCCAGACGAGACCGGCGTTGTTGACCTCTCAGAGGTCGCAAAAAAGCCTACTTACGTCATACCTGCCTTACATAGGTTAATTTTAGCGGAAAATTTGAAACTTTTTGTTATTTAAACATGCTTGCTAAACATTCTTAACATTTTATAATCATTCATCATCAACCATCTAATATTAAAGAAATAAAGAACTGAAATAAATAGTTCGTTAAGTCTCAATTGTAAAATTGCCAAAATGGCCCAATACAAAGTATGAATCAAAACAGGAAAGAAACGCTAGTGTAACATGCTCCACTAGCTCAACTCTAAAGCTACGCTAGAATATAAAACAGTAGCATCCTCGAAAGCATGAGGTCCTACCAAACTCTGGATGAATGCTGACGTCCGTATATCTACAATAAAGATCCTGCAACTCTATCGACCACCTGTGTCTGCACCTAAAATAGTATAGATTTTTAGGGTTAGTACACACTGGTACTATGTATGGGTATATGCAAGCACACACCAAGGTTGGGGGTATGCCAATGCACTTGGCCACTTAGTGTATCTTACACTAACACTTAACCCTCCTAGGGTTCATCATTTCATTACATACATTTTAGTTCCACTTATTTTTTAACGTATGTTAGAGTTATGTGTCTATACATACAAGCAATGGGGCTTCATTTGAAGTTTGCTAAGTGATTATTACTTTACTAAGATTATATGGGCTAAGTGATTATTCCTTCTTGACATAACAAAGGTAGAACAACAAAATGAAAAAAAAATTAACCAATGAACATATGTGGTGATACTATTTAAAATTGTTGGAATACAAAAATTAATTATAACCAATCAAATTAACCCAAAAGATATAGAATTTTTTGATTTACTAAATAAAATAATAATAATGTATCTTTTACTTCATTTTATTATTTCAAAATATTAATTTTGTAGGATTTCTTGATAATTTTCTTTAATGTTAAAATTCATACTTAATTTTAGATGTATGGTTTAATCATCTAGAGAAGCCGAGAGTGAAAATTTATTCATTACATAAATCAATTTATTTAAATTTTAAAGTGTAAAAGGTTTTCTTGGAAATCGTGCAAACAAAAAACATTTTTGTAACAACAGCAATAAAAAAATGAATAATTAAATAAATCACAATCTAGCAAATATGTAAATTTTCAGAAATTTAATAAGTGATTGAAATAAAAAAATTTGAATAATAATTCATCGAACACGACATACATACGACTCTCATTATATTTCCAAAATAAAACTGCTGTAGAGAATCCTATGTCACACTTAAACATACAAAACCTAAAAGACATAAACTTTGAAGGGGACAACATGAACACATTAAAAAATACTAAAAAGAAGACATATACTAGTCCAAAGACTTTACTTGTTATTGGAAGGGTTTGAATCTTGATCACTAGCATTACTTAGTGAAAGGTCATCCAACAAAGCGACAAAATCATCATCATTCAAGTTGAGTAAATCAATAAATGATGGATTTTGTGAAATGTCAATAGAGTTCTGGTAGTTATCCATTGGAATTGATGCACCCACTGAGGGGATCTCAGCTAAAGGATCCATTTGTGGTGTCATAGCAGTAAATGGAGGATCTATAATTGGGGAAGACATCATAGATGTCATTGTTATTGAAGGAGTTGATTGAGGGACATTTGATGTAGACCCCTCGTCACCATCATTCTTTTCCGTTATTTTACGTATTAATAGAATGTTCTTCTTAATAACGTAACTTAGATCATTGAGATAGAAAAGATTCATGTCAATGGAAATAATTTTTCCATTCAACACTTTATGCATCTCATTTGTCATTTCCTTGATCCTATTTTCCTTTCTTATCTTTAGTAGTTTTTTTTGCAACTTCTTGATTCTTTTCTTGGTGAATTCTTCCTTTGTGACCATATTTTTTGATCTCTCCAATGCTTCCAATTCTTTAAACTTTTGAAAAGTGTTGGTTGCTGCAACAAGATTGGGAAACACCTTAGGTTCATCACTATAAGGACTATATACGATAAGAGCCATTTCAATGTCACAAAGAGTGCTGAGTTCTTTTGCCTTTTTCAACAACCTATGAGTCTTTTCTTGTATGAGACTTTTCTCTCCGTTTCATTTTCAATCAAAGCTAATATTACTTTTTTTCTAGGCATGGCGAAAGAGGAGGTATATAAGGTATGTGTTTGTTAAATAATGTATTTGTTGTTGTTCTTGTATTTGTAGTTGCCTTTGCCTAAGATTGACCCTTGTATATATAAATAAAATTTTTGAATTCTATAATGTTTGGGTAGTTTGAATTATAGAATTTCTTAATATAAACACTAACTGTTTTGGAATAAGTTTAAATGAGAGTATATTATCTTGAAGTTGATGTTTTCTTTTTATCTGGTTTAATACTAGCCAAATATTTTGAATCGATCGTTTCATATAAGGAAAAGAATTAGTGTTGTTGAAGTTTGAATAAGTAGTACCCATAATACATGGTCATAAGTTTATAGAAAATAGGTTTCTTGTAGAATTCCATTACTATTTTATCCAATTTTGGAAGAAATTATATTTAGTATAAATTTTAAACTACTTTCAAATATATCATAAACTAAATCCTACCTAATTTTGTTTTTATTAATATATGATATACAACATCCTATTACTTGAAGCTAAGTGAAATATTTTCCTAAATTAGTTTGAAGGTAAATCAATGTTCCATTATTGTACTAATACTAATCAAAATAATGTATTTGCTTATAATTGAAAATAAAAAGATAAATTTTATTATTTTAATGAAATGATTTGTCATGACTAGAGTTATCAAATCATGATGCCCAAATTATAATAATCCACTAGTAGTGAAGCTAACAATACCATGGAATGATAAATAATTATTTTAATTGTAACAACCCGTTAAGTTTACTTGTTCTATTTATGAGACACTTATAAATTTCCTTGCGGTATAATTATGAACTCTGTTTGCTATGCAACTAGTGACAATAGAAAAGGTTTAAAGTGAACAGCCCATATATTTTTATGGTAGTTGAGTCTATAGTTAAAATTGACATAGTGTATATAAGTTTTAAGTTATGTTAAAGGTATTCTTGCCTATAAATGCAATTAAACATTGAGGTTCTTTCTTGACTTCACTAATTTAGTGTCACGACCCAAATCGGGGACGCGACTGGCACCCACATTTACCCTCCTATGTGAGCGAACCAACCAATTTAACCCTTAACATTTTAATACAATATCAACAAAAGAAATGCGGAAGACTTAACTCATTAATAAAAACAAATCAATAACTATTATTATTATCCCCAAAATCTGGAAGTCATCAACACAAGAACATCTATGATCAAATTACTATCTAAGAATGTCTAAGAAGCTAAAAAATACATAAGAAGCTAGTCCATGCCGGAAGTCAAGGCATCAAGACTTGAAGAAGAAGATCCAGTCCAAGCTAGAAGCATTAGCTCACACTGAGATCCGGTATGACGAAGACTGGCTCGAATTACTGTTGAGTTGAAGTTGACGGAACGTTTGCTGTATTACACAAATAACAAAGAAGAAAACATAAAAGTAGGGGGTCAGTACAACCACAAGTACTGAGTAGATATCATCGGCCAACTCAAAATAGAAGATAATATATATCAAGCAATATTATAAATCAACTATAAACTCAATATGTAGGAACAACAAGTATTATAATCGTCAATAAATACCATCAAGTTCATCCATGAGGGCTCAAGCCTCAATACCATACTCATTTGGGAATTAAGTTCATTATGTTGAGTATATTAACATCTTTCAAGATTCATTATCTTTCTTCCTCTTGTGTCGGTACGTGACACTCCGATCCCCTACCACTATGTCTCGGTACGTGACACTCTGATCCCCTATATGTGTCGGAACGTGACACTCCGATCCCCTATATGTGTCGGAACGTGACACTCCGATCCCCTATATGTGTCGGAACGTGACACTCCGATCCCCTATATGTGTCGGAACGTGACACTCCGATCCCCTATATCTACGTGTCGGTTCGTGACACCCGTCCCACTAATACTATGTGTCGGAACGTGACACTCCGATCCACTAATACTATGTGTCGGAACGTGACACTCCGATCCACTAAATTCATTCTATCCGTTCATCAAGCCTTCTCTATACCAAGGCAGCATCAATCCCATTACTTTAGTTCATCAAGCCCTCTTTTATACCAAGGCATCTTCATTAATATCGTAGATTAAAGTTTCTTTCAAGATTTGGGATTCAATGGTTTTCATCATGCTTGTTTTATCAAAATCACATAATCATATTCATGCAAGCATACAATAAGCATATAGACAGGTTTACAATATCATCAACACATATTATTCACTATTAAGAGTTCACTACGAATATCGTAAAAACCATAACCTACCTCCACCGAAGAATTGAATCAACAAGCTATCTTCTCAAAATCCTTGCTATCCTCTTCGTTTCTCTCCCTCTACTCGTTCGTTTCTCCTCTCTTTCTGTTCTTTTCTTTTGTTTTGTTTTATTCCAACCCTCTTTTCTTTATTCTAATTATCATATAATTAAGAATAAAAGAGGACAATAAAACCCCCCTAATTAACTTAAGGTTACCTCTTTTAACCCCTAAGTAATTAGACTTATTAATGTTAACCCTCAATCTTTATAATTAAGGAAAGAATAGTCAAAAACGACCCTTAAAACGTGTGGAGTAATCCTATTCTGACTGGGATCTGCGTGACCTGTGACGGGCCGTCGTGCCTGCGACGGTCCGTCACGATGGCCGTCGCAACCTCCCAAATTCCAGGTGGTCTGTGACGGCCCGTCACCCCTGTGACGGTACGTCCTGCACCTCCGTCATGACGGTCAGAAACTCGTTTGTTGCACCAAATTCTCAAAAGTGTAAGTGTTTTGCAACGGAAACTCACGACGGTTCGTCGTGGATGTGACGGCACGTCCTGCAGGTCCGTCACAATTTACAGAGAGTCGATTTTAATATCCAATTTGAAGAATTCTAAGTGTCCTGGAATGGCACCTCCTCGACGGGCCGTCGTGACACTCGTCGTTCCAGCCAGTTTTTTCCCAGAAATGAACTCTGTTGCTCAAAACGACTAAACAGGTCGTTACAATAGATACCAATTTACCCATCGTTCGTCCCCGAACGATCAAAAGAAGAAAAACAATGGCGAAATGGAGTACCTCAATCTGTAAACAGATGTGGATATTTTTCTTGCATATCTGCCTCCTTCTCCCAAGTAGCTTCTTCAACCGGTCGATTCTTCCATTGAACTTTGATGGATGCAATCTCTCTCGACCTCAACTTGCGAACTTCTCTATCTAATATAGCAACCGGTTCCTCTTCATAAGTCAAGTTCTCATCCAACAAAACTGAATCCCAACGGATAATGTAGTTTCCATCTCCGTGGTATCTCTTCAACATGGATACATGAAACACCGGATGCACTCCGGACAGCCCTGGGGGCAAGGCTAATTCATAAGCCACCTCCCCTATTCTCTTAAGCACTTCAAATGGTCCAATGTACCTTGGACTTAACTTACCCCTTTTTCTGAACCGCATCACCCCTTTCATGGGTGAAACCTTCAACAAGACTTGTTCACCTTCCATGAACTCCAAGTCTCTAACCTTTCGGTCTGCATACTCTTTTTGTCTACTTTGAGCCGCCAAACGCTTTTCTTGAATAGCTTTCACCTTTTCCATAGAATCTCTCAACAGATCAGTCCCCCAAGGTCTAACTTCAAAGGCATCAAACCAACCAATGGGAGATCTACACCTTCTCCCATACAATGCTTCAAATGGAGCCATATCAATACTGGAGTGATAGCTATTATTGTATGAAAACTCCGCCAAAGGTAAAAAGCTATCCCAATGGCCACCAAACTCTATCACACATGCACGAAGCATATCCTCCAACACTTGAATCGTTCGCTCAGACTGACCATCGGTCTGAGGGTGAAATGCCGTGCTAAGGTCCAACCTAGTACCTAATTCAGCATGTAATGTCCTCCAAAACTTAGAAGTAAACTGCGTACCTCTATCCGATATGATGGAGAGTGGAACTCCATGCAACCAAACGATTTCTGAGATGTAGATTTTTGCTTACTTCTCTGCATTATAGGTCACCTTGACAGGAATGAAGTGGGCGGACTTAGTTAACCTATCAACAATCACCCAAATGGAGTCATACTTACCCATTGTCTTTGGAAGACCAACCACAAAGTCCATTGCGATTCTCTCCCACTTCCATTCAGGAATGGGCATTCTCTGAAGTGTTCCTCCGGGCCTTTGGTGTTCATACTTTACTTGTTGACAATTTGGACACTTGGCAACAAACTCAACAATATCTCGTTTCATTCTGCTCCACCAGAAGTGTTGCTTTAGGTCACGATACACCTTGGTTGCACCAGGATGTATAGAATATCCGGAACTATGAGCTTCTGTAAGAATAGTGGTGATCAATTCATCGATGCGGGGTACACATACCCTTCCCTTAATTCTCAAAACACCTTCCTCATCAATTATTGCCTCTTTAGCCTCTCCTCGCAACACTTTATCTCGGATTCGACTTAGCTTCTCATCATCAAACTGTTTCCCCTTAATCTGATCAAGAAAAGAAGATTTTGCCTCTACACACGCTAGCAATCCTCCCTTCTCATTTATTTCCAACCTCATAAGGTCATTAGCCAGAATCTGCACTTCTCTAGCCAATGGGTGTCTAGAAGCTTGCAAATGAGCTAGACTTCCCATGCTTCCGGCCTTTCTACTCAAAGCATCTGCCACAACATTTGCTTTTCCCGGATGATACAAGATAGTGATGTCGTAGTCCTTCAGTAGTTCCATCCATCTCCTCTGTCTCAAGTTCAAGTCTTTCTGAGTGAATACATACTGTAGGCTACGATGGTCCGTGTAGACTTCACACTTAACCCCATACAAGTAATGTCTCCATTGCTTTAGTGCAAATTACTACCGCGGCCAACTCCAAATCATGGGTCGGATAGTTACGTTCATGCACCTTTAATTGCCTCGAAGCATAAGCAATCACATTCTTCTCTTGCATTAGCACTGCACCCAACCCAGAATAGGATGCATCACAATAAACAATGAAGTTTTTACCCTCTACCGGCAAGGTGAGGATAGGCGCGGTAGTCAACAAAGTCTTAAGCTTCTGGAAGCTTTCTTCACATTCATCTGACCATACAAATGGAACATTTTGCTTAGTCAAGTTCGTCAATTGGGAAGCAATAGAAGAGAATCCTTTGACGAATCGGCGGTAGTAGCTAGCTAAACCCACAAAACTCCTTATTTCCGACACGTTTGTAGGTCTTACCCAATTCTTCACTGTCTCAATCTTGGACGGATCCACCATCACTCCATCCTTAGAAACCACGTGCCCCAAGAAGGACACTGAATCTAGCCAAAACTCACACTTGGAGAATTTCGCATAAAGCTTTTTCTTTCTCAACAACTCTAACACCATTCTCAAATGCTCCTCATGTTCCTTCTTACTTTTGGAGTATATCAGTATATCATCAATAAACACAATCACAAAGAGGTCCAAGTATGGCTTGAAAATCCCGTTCATCAAGCTCATGAAGGCAGCAGGGGCATTAGTAAGACCAAACGACATTACCACAAATTCATAATGCCCATACCTAGTTCGAAAAGCAGTCTTTGGCACATCCGTTGCTCGTATTTTCAATTGGTGATAACCGGACCTCAAGTCAATTTTTGAGAAGACACAAGCACCTTGTAACTGATCGAACAAGTCATCAATGCGAGGAATGGGGTACTTGTTCTTAATAGTTACTTTGTTCAACTGTCGGTAATCTATGCACATTAGGAAACTCCCATCCTTCTTCTTCACAAATAGCACCGGAGCACCCCAAGGGGATGCACTTGGTCTAATGAAGCCTTTGCTCAACAACTCTTGAAGTTGTGCCTTTAACTCTCTTAACTCTGCGGGAGCCATTCTATAAGGGGGTATAGAAATGGGGCGAGTACCTGGTTCCAAATCAATGCAGAAGTCTATATCCCTATCTGGTGGCATACCAGGAAGATCTGCAGGGAACACATCCAAAAACTCACGGACTACCGAAACTGACTCAATCGATGGTACTTGAGTAGTGTCATCCTTGAGATGTGCCAAGAAAGCTAAACACCCTTTACTCACCATTTTCTTAGCACGAAGAAAGGAGATGATACGCACCGGGTTGGGAGTGTAGTCACCCTCCCACACTAACAGATCTGCCCCAGGCTTGGCTAACGTCACCGTTTTAGCATTACAATCCAAAATCGCAAAATTCGGAGAAAGCCAAGTCATACCCAGAATTACATCAAAGTCACCCATTTCTAAAATAACCAAATCTACATAAGTGTTGCTCCGCACAAAATTCACGAAACAAGACCTATACACCTTTTCGACTATCACAGACTCACCCACCGGAGTAGAAACGCGAATAGGCATGTCAAGTAATTCACAATGTAAATTTAGACCATTAGCAAATGAGGAAGATACATATGAAAACGTGGAGCCAGGGTCAAATAATACAGATGCCATGCAATCGCAAACCAAAAGATTACCTGTGATAACAGCATCAGATGCCTCCGCTTCAGTTCTCCCAGGGAAAGCATAACAATGGGCCCTATCATTCGTCTGTCCGTTGCCCCTACCATGTTGTGTAGTAGTGGCTCCGTTCTGCCCATCACCTCTGCCGTTTTGGTGACCACCATTACCTCGACCGCCACGTCCTCCAGAAAAACGGCCTCTACCATGACCACCTCTACCTCTAGCTATTGGGGGTCTGTAACTCTGTTTTGGACAATTCCTCCTAATATTTCCAATCTCCCCACATCCATAGCACTCTCTGGAGTCAGGCATAGGTCTCTCGGAGTAGTGTTGACCGTTCTGAGGTGGACCCCCAACTACAGTCTGTAGTGAAGACTGAATTGGTCGAACAGAGTGACCTCCGGAGTTCTGTCCTCTAGAATAAGAACCATTAAACTCACCTCCCCTTCGAAACCTTTTTGATGTTGATGTCGTGGTGAAGTCATCTGGTTTCACTCCTTCCACCTCTATCACAAAGTCTACCACCTCTTGGAAGGATGTTGCCGTTGCCGCTACCTGTAAGGCTGAAATCCGCAACTCCGACCTCAACCCCTTCACGAAACGGCGATCCGTTCTTGTGGACTGAAGCAAAGTTGGGTGGCATATCTGGATAGTGCGCGAAATTTAGCCTCATACGCGTTAACTGTCATCCTCCCTTGCTCTAGACTCAAGAACTCGTCCCTTTTTCTATCTCTCAAAGTCCTTGGAATATACTTCTCCATAAACAGGGTAGAGAATGATTCCCAAGTCATTGGTGGTGCCTCTGTTGGTTGACACTCAACATGTGATCGCCACCACATTTTGGCGTTTCCTTGAAATTGATAGCTTACGAACTCAACGCCAAACCGTTCTACTATCCCCATCTTGTGTAGTAGCTCATGACAATCAACCAGAAAATCATAAGCATCTTCAGATTCTGCACCCTTGAAGACTGGAGGTTTCAATTTCAAGAACTTACTGAAAAGTTCATGCTGATCATTTGTCATAATAGGCCTAGTAGTCAGTCGTGGAAATGTGCCTATTCCCAATGATGCATCCATGCGGGGAGCCATTGTGGCCGCATGTCGTACCTCTGAAACCGGAGGTGTTGGTGCAGAAACCACTGGAGGTGCCTGTCCCTGATCGGATAACCCGCTAAGATAAGCAAGTACCTGGTTGATCATCTCTGGGGTAGGTTGGGGTGGCAATTCCTCATTTTGCACTTGTTCAGTTTCCCCTTCCTCACCCTCTCTTACTACCTCCTCAGTCGGTGGAGGAGTCACCGCCCTAGTATCAGATGGGCTAGGGGCTCGTCCTCTTCCTCTAGAGGACGTCCTCCCACGACCTCTTCCACGGCCTCTTGCCGCTGTTCTCCCTCGAGCCACAGCCCCAGTGGCTGGCTCAGTAGTTTCCTGTCTTTCCGTTGTCGCTGCTGGTGCGGTCGTTGCTCTAGTTCTAACCATCTGCGAAATAGAGTGAAGATGGTCAGATACCAATTTGTATCACCTAGATACCAATTGGACTCAAGTAGTAGCACGAAAGAAAGAATGAAAGAATGGAATTTTCCTAAAGTCTTATAGCCTCTCAAGGAAAAGTAAAGGCGTCCCCCTACCGTTCCTTAAGACTCTACTAGACCTGTTCTTGTGTGATGAGACCAATGAACCTAAGGCTCTAATACCAAGTTTGTCACGACCCAAATCGGGGACGCGACTGGAACCCACATTTACCCTCCTATGTGAGCGAACCAACCAATTTAACCCTTAACATTTTAATACAATATCAACAAAAGAAATGCGGAAGACTTAACTCATTAATAAAAACAAATCAATAACTATTATTATTATCCCCAAAATCTGGAAGTCATCAACACAAGAACATCTATGATCAAATTACTATCTAAGAATGTCTAAGAAGCTAAAAAATACATAAGAAGCTAGTCCATGCCGGAAGTCAAGGCATCAAGACTTGAAGAAGAAGATCCAGTCCAAGCTAGAAGCATTAGCTCACCCTGAGATCCGGTATGACGAAGACTGGCTCGAATTACTGTTGAGTTGAAGTTGACGGAACGTTTGCTGCATTACACAAATAACAAAGAAGAAAACATAAAAGTAGGGGGTCAGTACAACCACAAGTACTGAGTAGATATCATCGGCCAACTCAAAATAGAAGATAATATATATCAAGCAATATTATAAATCAACTATAAACTCAATATGTAGGAACAACAAGTATTATAATCGTCAATAAATACCATCAAGTTCATCCATGAGGGCTCAAGCCTCAATACCATACTCATTTGGGAATTAAGTTCATTATGTTGAGTATATTAACATCTTTCAAGATTCATTATCTTTCTTCCTCTTGTGTCGGTACGTGACACTCCGATCCCCTACCACTATGTGTCGGTACGTGACACTCCGATCCCCTATATGTGTCGGAACGTGACACTCCGATCCCCTATATGTGTCGGAACGTGACACTCCGATCCCCTATATGTGTCGGAACGTGACACTCCGATCCCCTATATGTGTCGGAACGTGACACTCCGATCCCCTATATCTACGTGTCGGTTCGTGACACCCGTCCCACTAATACTATGTGTCGGAACGTGACACTCCGATCCACTAATACTATGTGTCGGAACGTGACACTCCGATCCACTAAATTCATTCTATCCGTTCATCAAGCCTTCTCTATACCAAGGCAGCATCAATCCCATTACTTTAGTTCATCAAGCCCTCTTTTATACCAAGGCATCTTCATTAATATCGTAGATTAAAGTTTCTTTCAAGATTTGGGATTCAATGGTTTTCATCATGCTTGTTTTATCAAAATCACATAATCATATTCATGCAAGCATACAATAAGCATATAGACAGGTTTACAATATCATCAACACATATTATTCACTATTAAGAGTTCACTACGAATATCGTAAAAACCATAACCTACCTCCACCAAAGAATTGAATCAACAAGCTATCTTCTCAAAATCCTTGCTATCCTCTTCGTTTCTCTCCCTCTACTCGTTCGTTTCTCCTCTCTTTCTGTTCTTTTCTTTTGTTTTGTTTTATTCCAACCCTCTTTTCTTTACCCTAATTATCATATAATTAAGAATAAAAGAGGACAATAAAACCCCCCTAATTAACTTAAGGTTACCTCTTTTAACCCCTAAGTAATTAGACTTATTAATGTTAACCCTCAATCTTTATAATTAAGGAAAGAATAGTCAAAAACGACCCTTAAAACGTGTGGAGTAATCCTATTCTGACTGGGATCAGCATGACCTGTGACGGGCCGTCGTGCCTGCGACGGTCCGTCACGATGGCCGTCGCAACCTCCCAAATTCCAGGTGGTCTGTGACGGCCCGTCACCCCTGTGACGGTACGTCCTGCACCTCCGTCATGACGGTCAGAAACTCGTTTCTTGCACCAAATTCTCAAAAGTTGAAGTGTTTTGCAACGGAAACTCACGACGGTTCGTCGTGGATGTGACGGCACGTCCTGCAGGTCCGTCACAATTTACAGAGAGTCGATTTTAATATCCAATTTGAAGAATTCTAAGTGTCCTGGAACGGCACCTCCTTGACGGGCCGTCGTGACCACGACGGTCCGTCGTGACACTCGTCGTTCCAGCCAGTTTTTTCCCAGAAATGAACTCTGTTGCTCAAAACGACTAAACAGGTCGTTACATTTAGTAGGTGACAAGTAGGTGCATCACCTACATTGACTTATTGACATGCTAAAGGACCAAGTAGGTTCATCACCTACTAAGACACATTTGACCATGTTATTGGGCCAAGTACACTACCTATATTTACCCAAGTTGAATAAAATATAATGGAAAAATACACAGCCAAGTGCCAATCTTTTCAAGTCCACAAGAAATAATTTGAATGGACAAGTAGGTGCATCACCTACCTAATAAATGCGATGGTTGCAGATGAAATATAAGAAAGGTGGAAAAAGATAAACCTATCAAGGTAAAAAATATTACATAAATATCTCATTTTCCTCTTATCCAAGTTTTAAGCTCTCAAATTCATATATTTATCCACCCAATCTTCCCATTAAGGGTTCTAACTATTTTCACCTAGTTTCTTCCAAAGCAGCCACTCGATCACCTTCTCTCCTCTATTGTTTCAAGTATATTAGACAATTCTTCAAAGGGAGTGAACTAGAGGTAGCTATATGTGTTGGAAGCCAAGGTTTTGTCACTCTCTTCCAACGAATAAGAGAAGGTTACAAAAATAGTAATTGAAGGAGAATAACATATATAGATAGCCAAGGTAACGGCGTTGCCTAAACCTTTAATTATTTGTTTACTTAAGAATTCATGACATACTTTTTTATTAAAACTCATGGGATGGTAATTTAAAACCACGAATTCATGTATTTTGATTATTTTTCTGTGTTAAAGACTGTTATTGTGATGATTTTTTTATGGGAGGTCATAGAGGTACATAGAGAATGATTGCGGAAAGTTTTAACGTCAAATTTATAAGCTATGGTGATGCATTATTAAATTAATGTTTTTTTGTAAAGTAACTGCACATTTCATGGAAAGTTTGTTACTAAATAACTATAACAGACCGAATTTGTGTCACAACTGGAATCTAGAACCCAGACGAGACCGGCGTTGTTGACCTCTCAGAGGTCGCAAAAAAGCCTACTTACGTCATACCTGCCTTACATAGGTTAATTTTAGCGGAAAATTTGAAACTTTTTGTTATTTAAACATGCTTGCTAAACATTCTTAACATTTTATAATCATTCATCATCAACCATCTAATATTAAAGAAATAAAGAACTGAAATAAATAGTTCGTTAAGTCTCAATTGTAAAATTGCCAAAATGGCCCAATACAAAGTATGAATCAAAACAGGAAAGAAACGCTAGTGTAACATGCTCCACTAGCTCAACTCTAAAGCTACGCTAGAATATAAAACAGTAGCATCCTCGAAAGCATGAGGTCCTACCAAACTCTGGATGAATGCTGACGTCCGTATATCTACAATAAAGATCCTGCAACTCTATCGACCACCTGTGTCTGCACCTAAAATAGTATAGATTTTTAGGGTTAGTACACACTGGTACTATGTATGGGTATATGCAAGCACACACCAAGGTTGGGGGTATGCCAATGCACTTGGCCACTTAGTGTATCTTACACTAACACTTACCCTCCTAGGGTTCATCATTTCATTACATACATTTTAGTTCCACTTATTTTTTAACGTATGTTAGAGTTATGTGTCTATACATACAAGCGATGTGGCTTCATTTGAAGTTTGCTAAGTGATTATTACTTTACTAAGATTATATGGGCTAAGTGATTATTCTTCTTGACATAACAAAGGTAGAACAACAAAATGAAAAAAAAATTAACCAATGAACATATGTGGTGATACTATTTAAAATTGTTGGAATACAAAAATTAATTATAACCAATCAAATTAACCCAAAAGATATAGAATTTTTTGATTTACTAAATAAAATAATAATAATGTATCTTTTACTTCATTTTATTATTTCAAAATATTTATTTTGTAGGATTTCTTGATAATTTTTTTAATGTTAAAATTCATACTTAATTTTAGATGTATGGTTTAATCATCTTGAGAAGCCGAGAGTGAAAATTTATTCATTACATAAATCAATTTATTTAAATTTTAAAGTGTAAAAGGTTTTCTTGGAAATCGTGCAAACAAAAAACATTTTTGTAACAACAGCAATAAAAAATGAATAATTAAATAAATCACAATCTAGCAAATATGTAAATTTTCTGAAATTTAATAAGTGATTGAAATAAAAAATTTGAATAATAATTCATCGAACACGACATACATACGACTCTCATTATATTTCCAAAATAAAACTGCTGTAGAGAATCCTATGTCACACTTAAACATACAAAACCTAAAAGACATAAACTTTGAAGGGGACAACATGAACACATTAAAAAATACTAAAAAGAAGACATATACTAGTCCAAAGACTTTACTTGTTATTGGAAGGGTTTGAATCTTGATCACTAGCATTACTTAGTGAAAGGTCATCCAACAAAGTGACAAAATCATCATCATTCAAGTTGAGTAAATCAATAAATGATGGATTTTGTGAAATGTCAGTAGAGTTCTGGTAGTTATCCATTGGAATTGATGCACCCACTGAGGGGATCTTAGCTAAAGGATCCATTTGTGGTGTCATAGCAGTAAATGGAGGATCTATAATTGGGGAAGACATCATAGATGTCATTGTTATTGAAGGAGTTGATTGAGGGACATTTGATGTAGACCCCTCGTCACCATCATTCTTTTCCATTATTTTACGTATTAATAGAATGTTCTTCTTAATAACGTAACTTAGATCATTGAGATAGAAAAGATTCATGTCAATGGAAATAATTTTTCCATTCAACACTTTATGCATCTCATTTGTCATTTCCTTGATCCTATTTTCCTTTCTTATCTTTAGTAGTTTTTTTTGCAACTTCTTGATTCTTTTCTTGGTGAATTCTTCCTTTGTGACCATATTTTTTGATCTCTCCAATGCTTCCAATTCTTTAAACTTTTGAAAAGTGTTGGTTGCTGCAACAAGATTGGGAAACACCTTAGGTTCATCACTATAAGGACTATATACGATAAGAGCCATTTCAATGTCACAAAGAGTGCTGAGTTCTTTTGCCTTTTTCAACAACCCTATGAGTCTTTTCTTGTATGAGACTTTTCTCTCCGTTTCATTTTCAATCAAAGCTAATATTACTTTTTTTCTAGGCATGGCTAAAGAGGAGGTATATAAGGATATATGTGTTTGTTAAATAATGTATTTGTTGTTGTTCTTGTATTTGTAGTTGTCTTTGCCTAAGATTGACCCTTGTATATATAAATAAAATTTTTGAATTCTATAATGTTTGGGTAGTTTGAATTATAGAATTTCTTAATATAAACACTAACTGTTTTGGAATAAGTTTAAATGAGAGTATATTATCTTGAAGTTGATGTTTCTTTTTATCTGGTTTAATACTAGCCAAATATTTTGAATCGATCGTTTCATATAAGGAAAAGAATTAGTGTTGTTGAAGTTTGAATAAGTAGTACCCATAATACATGGTCATAAGTTTATAGAAAATAGGTTTCTTGTAGAATTCCATTACTATTTTATCCAATTTTGGAAGAAATTATATTTAGTATAAATTTTAAACTACTTTCAAATATATCATAAACTAAATCCTACCTAATTTTGTTTTTATTAATATATGATACAACATCCTATTACTTGAAGCTAAGTGAAATATTTTCCTAAATTAGTTTGAAGGTAAATCAATGTTCCATTATTGTACTAATACTAATCAAAATGTATTTGCTTATAATTGAAAATAAAAAGATAAATTTTATTATTTTAATGAAGTGATTTGTCATGACTAGAGTTATCAAATCATGATGCCCAAATTATAATAATCCACTAGTAGTGAAGCTAACAATACCACGGAATGATAAATAATTATTTTAATTGTAACAACCCGTTAAGTTTACTTGTTCTATTTATGAGACACTTATAAATTTCCTTGCGGTATAATTATGAACTCTGTTTCCTATGCAACTAGTGACAATAGAAAAGGTTTAAAGTGAACAGCCCATATATTTTTATGGTAGTTGAGTCTATAGTTAAAATTGACATAGTGTATATAAGTTTTAAGTTATGTTAAAGGTATTCTTGCCTATAAATGCAATTAAACATTGAGGTTCTTTCTTGACTTCACTAATTTAGTAGGTGACAAGTAGGTGCATCACCTACATTGACTTATTGACATGCTAAAGGACCAAGTAGGTTCATCACCTACTAAGACACATTGAACCATGTTATTGGGCCAAGTACACTACCTATATTTACCCAAGTTGAATAAAATATAATGGAAAAATACACAGCCAAGTGCCAATCTTTTCAAGTCCACAAGAAATAATTTGAATGGACAAGTAGGTGCATCACCTAATTAAATGTGATGGTTGCAGATGAAATATAAGAAAGGTGCAAAAAGATAAACATATCAAGGTAAAAAATATTACATAAATATCTCACTTTCCTCTTATCCAAATTTTAAGCTCTCAAATTCATATATTTATCCACCCAATCTTCCCATTAAGGGTTCTAACTATTTTCACCTAGTTTCTTCCAAAGCAGCCACTCGATCACCTTCTCTCCTCTATTGTTTCAAGTATATTAGACAATTCTTCAAAGGGAGTGAACTAGAGGTAGCTATATGTGTTGGAAGCCAAGGTTTTGTCACTCTCTTCCAACGAATAAGAGAAGGTTACAGAAATAGTAATTGAAGGAGACTAACATATATAGATAGCCAAGGTAACGGTGTTGCCTAAACCTTTAATTATTTGTTTACTTAAGAATTCATGACATACTTTTTTATTAAAACTCATGGGATGGTAATTTAAAACCACGAATTCATGTATTTTGATTATTTTTCTGTGTTAAAGACTGTTATTGTGATGATTTTTTTATGGGAGGTCATAGAGGTACATAGAGAATGATTGCGGAAAGTTTTAACGTCAAATTTATAAGCTATGGTGATGCACCATTAAATTAATATTTTTTTGTAAAGTAACTGCACATTTCATGGAAAGTTTGTTACTAAATAACTATAACAGACAGAATTTGTGTCACAACTGGAATCTAGAACCCAGAGGAGACCGGCGTTGTTGACCTCTCTGAGGTCGCAAAAAAGCCTACTTACGTCATACCTGCCTTACATAGGTTAATTTTAGCGGAAAATTTGAAACTTTTTGTTATTTAAACATGCTTACTAAACATTCTTAACATTTTATAATCATTCATCATCAACCATCTAATATTAAAGAAATAAAGAACTGAAAGAAATAGTTCATTAAGTCTCAATTGTAAAATTGCCAAAATGGCCCAATACAAAGTATGAATCAAAACAGGAAAGAAACGCTAGTGGAACATGCTCCACTAGCTCAACTCTAAAGCTACGCTAGAATATAAAACAGTAGCATCCTCGAAAGCATGAGGTCCTACCAAACTCTGGATGAATGCTGACGTCCGTATATCTACAACAATGATCCTGCAACTCTATCGACCACCTGTGTCTGCACCTAAAATAGTATAGATTTTTAGGGTTAGTACACAATGGTACTATGTATGGGTATATGCAAGCACACACCAAGGTTGGGGTATGCCAATGCACTTGGCCACTTAGTGTATCTTACACTCACACTTAACCCTCCTAGGGTTCATCATTTCATTACATACATTTTAGTTCCACTTATTTTTGAACGTATGTTAGAGTTATGTGTCTATACATACAAGCAATGTGGCTTCATTTGAAGTTTGCTAAGTGATTATTACTTTACTAAGATTATATGGGCTAAGTGATTATTCCTTCTTGACATAACAAAGGTAGAACAAAAAATGAAAAAAAAAATTAACCAATGAACATATGTGGAGATACTATTTAAAATTGTTGGAATACAAAAGTTAATTATAACCAATCAAATTAACCCAAAAGATATAGAATTTTTTGATTTACTAAATAAAATAATAATGTATCTTTTACTTCATCTTATTATTTCAAAATATTTATTTTGTAGGATTTCTTGATAATTTTCTTTAATGTTAAAATTCATACTTAATTTTAGATGTATGGTTTAATCATCTTGAGAAGCCGAGAGTGAAAATTTATTCATTACATAAATCAATTTATTTAAATTTTAATGTGTAAAAGGTTTTCTTGGAAATCGTGCAAACAAAAAACATTTTTGTAACAACAGCAATAAAAAATGAATAATTAAATAAATCACAATCTAGCAAATATATAAATTTTCAGAAATTTAATAAGTGATTGAAATAAAAAATTTTGAAAAATAATTCATCGAACACGACATACATACGACTCTCATTATATTTCCAAAATAAAACTGCTGTAGAGAATCCTATGTCACACTTAAACATACAAAACCTAAAAGACATAAATTTTGAAGGGGACAACATGAACACATAAAAAAATACTAAAAAGAAGAGATATACTAGTCTAAAGACTTTACTTGTTATTGGAAGGGTTTGAATCTTGATCACTAGCATTACTTAGTGAAAGGTCATCCAACAAAGTGACAAAATCATCATCATTCAAGTTGAGTAAATCAATAAATGATGGACTTTGTGAAATGTCAGTAGAGTTCTGGTAGTTATCCATTGGAATTGATGCACCCACTGAGGGGATCTCAGCTAAAGGATCCATTTGCGGTGTCATAGCAGTAAATGGAGGATCTATAATTGGGGAAGACATCATAGATGTCATTGTTATTGAAGGAGTTGATTGAGGGACATTAGATGTAGACCCTTCGTCACCATCATTCTTTTCCATTATTCTACGTATTAATAGAATGTTCTTCTTAATAACGTAACTTAGATCATTGAGATAGAAAAGATTCATGTCAATGGAAATAATTTTTCCATTCAACACTTTATGCATCTCATTTGTCATTTCCTTGATCTTATTTTCCTTTCTTATCTTTAGTAGTTTTTTTTGCAACTTCTTGATTCTTTTCTTGGTGAATTCTTCCTTTGTGACCATATTTTTTGATCTCTCCAATGCTTCCAATTCTTTAAACTTTTGAAAAGTGTTGGTTGCTGCAACAAGATTGGGAAACACCTTAGGTTCATCACTATAAGGACTATATACGATAAGAGCCATTTCAATGTCACAAAGAGTGCTGAGTTCTTTTGCCTTTTTCAACAACCCTATGAGTCTTTTCTTGTATGAGACTTTTCTCTCCGTTTCATTTTCAATCAAAGCTAATATTACTTTTTTTCTAGGCATGGCTAAAGAGGAGGTATATAAGGATATATGTGTTTGTTAAATAATGTATTTGTTGTTGTTCTTGTATTTGTAGTTGTCTTTTCCTAAGATTGACCCTTGTATATATAAATAAAAATTTTGAATTCTATAATGTTTGGGTAGTTTGAATTATAGAATTTCTTAATATAAACACTAACTGTTTTGGAATAAGTTTAAATGAGAGTATATTATCTTGAAGTTGATGTTGTTTTTTGATCTGGTTTAATACTAGCCAAATATTTTGAATCGATCTTTTCATATAAGGAAAAGAATTAGTGTTGTTTAAGTTTGAATAAGTAGTACCCATAATACATGGTCATAAGTTTATAGAAAATAGGTTTCTTGTAGAATTCCATTACTATTTTATCCAATTTTGAAAGAAATTATATTTAGTATAAATTTTAAACTACTTTCAAATATATCATAAACTAAATCCTACCTAATTTTGTTTTTATTAATAAATGATATACAACATCCTATTACTTGAAGCTAAGTGAAATATTTTCCTAAATTAGTTTGAAGGTAAATCAATGTTCCATTATTGTACTAATACTAATCAAAATAATGTATTTGCTTATAATTGAAAATAAAAAGATAAATTTTATTATTTTAAAGAAATAATTTTGTCATGACTAGAGTTATCAAATCATGATGCCCAAATTATAATAATCCACTAGTAGTGAAGCTAACAATACCATGGAATGATAAATAATTATTTTAATTGTAACAACCCGTTAAGTTTACTTGTTCTATTTATGAGACACTTATAAATTTCCTTGCGGTATAATTATGAACTATGTTTCCTATGCAACTAGTGACAATAGAAAAGGTTTAAAGTGAACAGCCCATATATTTTTATGGTAGTTGAGTCTATAGTTAAAATTGACATAGTGTATATAAGTTTAAGTAATGTTAAAGGTATTCTTGCCTATAAATGCAATTAAACATTGAGGTTCTTTCTTGACTTCACTAAGTTAGTAGGTGACAAGTAGGTGCATCACCTACATTGACTTATTGACATGCTAAAGGACCAAGTAGGTTCATCACCTACTAAGACACATTTGACCATGTTATTGGGCCAAGTACACTACCTATATTTACCCAAGTTGAATAAAATATAATGGAAAAATACACAGCCAAGTGCCAATCTTTTCAAGTCCACAAGAAATAATTTTAATGGACAAGTAGGTGCATCACCTAAGTAAATGCGATGGTTGCAGATGAAATATAAGAAAGGTGGAAAAAGATAAACCTATCAAGGTCAAAAATATTACATAAATATCTCATTTTTCTCTTATCCAAATTTAAGCTCTCAAATTCATATATTTATCCACCCAATCTTCCCATTAAGGGTTCTAACTATTTTCACCTAGTTTCTTCCAAAGCAGCCACTAGATCACCTTCTCTCCTCTATTGTTTCAAGTATATTAGACAGTTCTTCAAAGGGAGTGAACTAGAGGTAGCTATATGTGTTGGAAGCCAAGGTTTTGTAACTCTCTTCCAACGAATAAGAGAAGGTTACAAAAATAGTAATTGAAGGAGAATAACATATATAGATAGCCAAGGTAACGGCGTTGCCAAAACCTTTAATTATTTGTTTACTTAAGAATTCATGACATACTTTTTTATTAAAACACATGGGATGGTAATTTAAAACCACGAATTCATGTATTTTGATTATTTTTCTGTGTTAAAGACTGTTATTGTGATGATTTTTTTATGGGAGGTCATAGAGGTACATAGTGAATGATTGCGGAAAGTTTTAACGTCAAATTTATAAGCTATGGTGATGCACCATTAAATTAATGTTTTTTTGTAAAGTAACTGCACATTTCATGGAAAGTTTGTTACTAAATAACTATAACAGACAGAATTTGTGTCACAACTGGAATCTAGAACCCAGACGAGACCGGCGTTGTTGACCTCTCAGAGGTCGCAAAAAAGCCTACTTACGTCATACCTGCCTTACATAGGTTAATTTTAGCGGAAAATTTGAAACTTTTTGTTATTTAAACATGCTTGCTAAACATTCTTAACATTTTATAATCATTCATCATCAACCATCTAATATTAAAGAAATAAAGAACTGAAAGAAATAGTTCATTAAGTCTCAATTGTAAAATTGCCAAAATGGCCCAATACAAAGTATGAATCAAAACAGGAAAGAAACGCTAGTGGAACATGCTCCACTAGCTCAACTCTAAAGCTACGCTAGAATATAAAACAGTAGCATCCTCGAAAGCATGAGGTCCTACCAAACTCTGGATGAATGCTGACGTCCGTATATCTACAACAAAGATCCTGCAACTCTATCGACCACCTGTGTCTGCACCTAAAATAGTATAGATTTTTAGGGTTAGTACACACTGGTCTATGTATGGGTATATGCAAGCACACACCAAGGTTGCGGGTATGCCAATGCACTTGGCCACTTAGTGTATCTTACACTCACACTTAACCCTCCTAGGGTTCATCATTTCATTACATACATTTTAGTTCCACTTATTTTTGAACGTATGTTAGAGTTATGTGTCTATACATACAAGCAATGTGGCTTCATTTGAAGTTTGCTAAGTGATTATTACTTTACTAAGATTATATAGGCTAAGTGATTATTCCTTCTTGACATAACAAAGGTAGAACAACAAAATGAAAAAAAATTAACCAATGAACATATGTGGTGATACTATTTAAAATTGTTGGAATACAAAAATTAATTATAACCAATCAAATTAACCCAAAAGATATAGAATTTTTTGATTTACTAAATAAAATAATAATAATGTATCTTTTACTTCATCTTATTATTTCAAAATATTTATTTTGTAGGATTTCTTGATAATTTTCTTTAATGTTAAAATTCATACTTAATTTTAGATGTATGGTTTAATCATCTTGAGAAGCCGAGAGTGAAAATTTATTCATTACATAAATCAATTTATTTAAATTTTAAAGTGTAAAAGGTTTTCTTGGAAATCGTGAAAACAAAAAACATTTTTGTAACAACAGCAATAAAAAATGAATAATTAAATAAATCACAATCTAGCAATTATGTAAATTTTCAGAAATTTAATAAGTGATTGAAATAAAAAATTTTGAAAAATAATTCATCGAACACGACATACATACGACTCTCATTATATTTCCAAAATAAAACTGCTGTAGAGAATCCTATGTCACACTTAAACATACAAAACCTAAAAGACATAAATTTTGAAGGGGACAACATGAACACATAAAAAAATACTATAAAGAAGAGATATACTAGTCCAAAGACTTTACTTGTTATTGGAAGGGTTTGAATCTTGATCACTAGCATTACTTAGTGAAAGGTCATCCAACAAAGTGACAAAATCATCATCATTCAAGTTGAGTAAATCAATAAATGATGGACTTTGTGAAATGTCAGTAGAGTTCTGGTAGTTATCCATTGGAATTGATGCACCCACTGAGGGGATCTCAGCTAAAGGATCCATTTGCGGTGTCATAGCAGTAAATGGAGGATCAATAATTGGGTAAGACATCATAGATGTCATTGTTATTGAAGGAGTTGATTGAGGGACATTTGATGTAGACCCCTCGTCACCATCATTCTTTTCCATTATTTTACGTATTAATAGAATGTTCTTCTTAATAATGTAAAATTAGATCATTGAGATAGAAAAGATTCATGTCAATGGAAATAATTTTTCCATTCAACACTTTATGCATCTCATTTGTCATTTCCTTGATCCTATTTTACTTTCTTATCTTTAGTAGTTTTTTTTGCAACTACTTGATTCTTTTCTTGGTGAATTCTTCCTTTGTGACCATATTTTTTTATCTCTCCAATGCTTCCAATTCTTTAAACTTTTGAAAATTGTTGGTTGCTGCAACAAGATTGGGAAACACCTTAGGTTCATCACTATAAGGACTATATACGATAAGAGCCATTTCAATGTCACAAAGAGTGCTGAGTTCTTTTGCCTTTTTCAACAACCCTATGAGTCTTTTCTTGTATGAGACTTTTCTCTCCGTTTCATTTTCAATCAAAGCTAATATTACTTTTTTTCTAGGCATGGCTAAAGAAGAGGGATATAAGGATATATGTGTTTGTTAAATAATGTATTTGTTGTTGTTCTTGTATTTGTAGTTGTCTTTTCCTAAGATTGACCCTTGTATATATAAATAAAATTTTTGAATTCTATAATGTTTGGGTAGTTTGAATTATAGAATTTCTTAATATAAACACTAACTGTTTTGGAATAAGTTTAAATGAGAGTATATTATCTTGAAGTTGATGTTGTTTTTTGATCTGGTTTAATACTAGCCAAATATTTTGAATCGATCTTTTCATATAAGGAAAAGAATTAGTGTTGTTGAAGTTTGAATAAGTAGTACCCATAATACATGGTCATAAGTTTATAGAAAATAGGTTTCTTGTAGAATTCCATTACTATTTTATCCAATTTTGGAAGAAATTATATTTAGTATAAATTTTAAACTACTTTCAAATATATCATAAACTAAATCCTACCTAATTTCGTTTTTATTAATATGTGATATACAACATCCTATTACTTGAAGCTAAGTGAAATATTTTCCTAAATTAGTTTGAAGGTAAATCAATGTTCCATTATTGTACTAATACTAATCAAAATAATGTATTTGCTTTTAATTGAAAATAAAAAGATATATTTTATTATTTTAAAGAAATGATTTGTCATGACTAGAGTTATTAAATCATGATGCCCAAATTATAATAATTCACTAGTAGTGAAGCTAACAATACCATGGAATGATAAATAATTATTTTAATTGTAACAACCCGTTAAGTTTACTTGTTCTATTTATGAGACACTTATAAATTTCCTTGCGGTATAATTATGAACTCTGTTTCCTATGCAACTAGTGACAATAGAAAAGGTTTAAAGTGAACAGCCCATATATTTTTATGGTAGTTGAGTCTATAGTTAAAATTGACATAGTGTATATAAGTTTTAAGTTATGTTAACGGTATTATTTCCTATAAATGCAATTAAACATTGAGGTTCTTTCTTGACTTCACTAAGTTAGTAGGTGACAAGTAGGTGCATCACCTACATTGACTTATTGACATGCTAAAGGACCAAGTAGGTTCATCACCTACTAAGACACATTGAACCATGTTATTGGGCCAAGTACACTACCTATATTTACCCAAGTTGAATAAAATATAATGGAAAAATACACAGCCAAGTGCCAATCTTTTCAAGTCCACAAGAAATAATTTGAATGGACAAGTAGGTGCATCACCTAATTAAATGTGATGGTTGCAGATGAAACATAAGAAAGGTGGAAAACGATAAACCTATCAAGGTCAATAATATTACATAAATATCTCATTTTTCTCTTATCCAAATTTTAAGCTATCAAATTCATATATTTATCCACCCAATCTTCCCATTAAGGGTTCTAACTATTTTCACCTAGTTTCTTCCAAAGCAGCCACTAGATCACCTTCTCTCCTCTATTGTTTCAAGTATATTAGACAGTTCTTCAAAGGGAGTGAACTAGAGGTAGCTATATGTGTTGGAAGCCAAGGTTTTGTCACTCTGTTCCAACGAATAAGAGAAGGTTACAAAAATAGTAATTGAAGGAGAATAACATATATAGATAGCCAAGGTAACGGCGTTGCCAAAACTTTTAATTATTTGTTTACTTAAGAATTCATGACATACTTTTTTATTAAAACTCAAGGGATGGTAATTTAAAACCACGAATTCATGTATTTTGATTATTTTTCTGTGTTAAAGACTGTTATTGTGATGATTTTTTTATGGGAGGTCATAGAGGTACATAGAGAATTATTGCGGAAAGTTTTAACGTCAAATTTATAAGCTATGGTGATGCACCATTAAATTAATGTTTTTTGTAAAGTAACTGCACATTTCATGGAAAGGTTGTCACTAAATAACTATAACAGACAGAATTTGTGTCACAACTTGAATCTAGAACCCATACGAGACCGGCGTTGTTGACCTCTCTGAGGTCGCAAAAAGCCTACTTACGTCATACCTGCCTTACATAGGTTAATTTTAGCGGAAAATTTGAAACTTTTTGTTATTTAAACATGCTTGCTAAACATTCTTAACATTTTATAATCATTCATCATCAACCATCTTAAATTAAAGAAATAAAGACTGAAAGAAATAGTTCATTAAGTCTCAATTGTAAAATTGCCAAAATGGCCCAATACAAAGTATGAATCAAAACAGGAAAGAAACGCTAGTGGAACATGCTCCACTAGCTCAACTCTAAAGCTACGCTAGAATATAAAACAGTAGCATCCTCGAAAGCATGAGGTCCTACCAAACTCTGGATGAATGCTGACGTCCGTATATCTACAACAAAGATCCTGCAACTCTATCGACCACCTGTGTCTGCACCTAAAATAGTATAGATTTTTAGGGTTAGCACACACTGGTACTATGTATGGGTATATGCAAGCACACACCAAGGTTGGGGGTATGCCAATGCACTTGGCCACTTAGTGTATCTTACACTCACACTTAATCCTCCTAGGGTTCATCATTTCTTTACATACATTTTAGTTCCACTTATTTTTGAACGTATATTAGATTTATGTGTCTATACATACAAGCAATGTGGCTTCATTTGAAGTTTGCTAAGTGATTATTACTTTACAAAGATTATATTGGCTAAGTGATTATTCCTTCTTGGCATGACAAAGGTAGAACAACAAAATGAAAAAAAAATTAACCAATGAATATATGTGGTGGTACTATTTAAAATTGTTGGAATACAAAAATTAATTATAACCAATAAAATTAACCCAAAAGGTATGGAATTTTTTGATTTACTAAATATAATAATAATAATGTATCTTTTACTTCATCTTTTTAAAATTTTTTTTGATAATTTTCTTTAATGTTTAAGTAAAAAATCATACTTAATTTTAGATGTATGGTTTAATCATCTTGAGAAGCCGAGAGTGAAAATTTATTCATTACATAAATCAATTTATTTAAATTTTAAAGTGTAAAAGGTTTTCTTGGAAATCGTGAAAACAAAAAAACATTTTTGTAACAACAGCAATAAAAAATGAATAATTAAATAAATCACAATCTAGCAAATATGTAAATTTTCAGAAATTTAATAAGTGATTGAAATAAAAAATTTGGAAAAATAATTCATCGAACACGACATACATACGACTCTCATTATATTTCCAAAATAAAACTGCTGTAGAGAATCCTATGTCACACTTAAAATACAAAACCTAAAAGACATAAATTTTGAAGGGGACAACATGAACACATAAAAAAATACTAAAAAGAAGAGATATACTAGTCCAAAGACTTTACTTGTTATTAGAAGGGTTTGAATCTTGATCACTAGCATTACTTAGTGAAAGGTCATCGAACAAAGTGACAAAATCATCATCATTCAAGTTGAGTAAATCAATAAATGATGGACTTTGTGAAATGTCAGTAGAGTTCTGGTAGTTATCCATTGGAATTGATGCATCCACTGAGGGGATCTCAGCAACAGCGGCCATGTTTATACACCGTGCAGTTGTGTACAAGGTTCCAGATTTGGTGCCACGAGATACTACCATAGCACCTTTCACGATCTTCCACGAACCTTTCCCAAAATCTGCTGCAAATCCCGTGCTATCCAACTGACCAACAAAGATCAGATTTTTCTTGATCCCAGGAATATATCTGACATCCTCCAATGACCACTTGTTTCCCGAGGTGGTCTTTATGCAAACATCCCCCTTTCCTTCAATCTCTAAGGCTTTATTGTCAGCAAGATATACTTTTCCAAAATTTTATGATTTGAAGTTTTGGAACAACTCCTTGCTTGGAGACGAATGGAAAGATGCACCAGAATCCAAAATCCATGATTCAACCGGGCTGTTCACACTAAGGATTAGAGCATCCCCAATGTCCTCTACTGAATTTACAGAATCATTGTCATCTCCAAATTTCTGATTCTATTTCTTCTTTGGCTTTGTACAGTTCGTCCGAAAGTGCCCTTTTTCTCCACAGTTCCAACAAGTCACGTTTGATCTGTTTAGTGATTTTCCTCGATTTTTTGATTTTAATCGACCTTGTTGATTTTGGCCTTTCGTCTTACTTCTCCCCCTTCGATCAACACTGAGAGCACTGCCCGATGAATCTCCCACTTCTCGTTTGCGAATACTTTCGCTAAGAACAACCTCACGACTTTCATCAAACTTCAGTTTCTCAGATCCACGGGAACTGCTAATCGCAGCTACAACAATATCCCAAGACTCGGGCAGGGATGACATCAAAATTAACACCTTAATTTCATCTTCGAAATTAATATCCACAGAATTGAGTTGACTCACAATCATATTGTACTCGTTTATATGATCAGAAACGGATCCATTCTCAAACATCTGTAAATTGAACAATCTACGCATCAAATATACCTTGTTCATAGCCGATGGTTTTTCATACATGTTTGACAGTGCCTTCAACATACCGGACGTAGTCTTCTCCTTCACGATGTTGAACACCACGTTTCTTGACAAAGTCAACCAGATCAACCCTAGAGCCTGGCGATCCTTGAGTTTCCACTTCTCCTCCGTCATGGATTCGGCTTCACCCCGGTCAACGGTTCATGAAAATCTTTCTGGTACAGATAATCTTCGATTTGCATCTACCAGAAACTGAAATTGGATCCATCAAACTTCTCGATTCCAAGCTTCGAACTATCCATCTTCTGTGATCGTGTTGAATCTCCTTAGCTCTGATACCAGTTGTTAGGATCGAATTCACGCACACACACTAGATGAATGAAGAACACAAGAACTTTCAAAAGAAAGAGATGAGAAATCTAGAGAGAGAGAGAGAAAATCAAATATTTCGTGGTAACACCCCGTGAGTAAACTTCCATGGCGGTGAGGTTTATTTATATTAATAAATCAGAGTACTTTTGGTTATAGAGGATAAATAGAGAATAAATAGGAAAGCCTAAAATAGAGAATAAATAGGAAATCCTAAAATAGAGAATAAATAGGAAAGCCTAAAATTAATCAGGCTACACTACCTAACATTTGTTTTGTGGATTTCATCACCAGGTATGTGGGATTTTACTAGTGGGTTCCTTTCACCCATTGGGTCCCTAGTTTCAAGTCAGATTCTTTATTCCTATACCATGATTAGACCTAGGGTTTCTAGAACTTCAACATAACTTCATTAACTTATTAGTTTTATGTTCCAAATTAGATTATCATATTATTATTCAGTTTATTGCATGAATTTCAGAACCCTAGCTTTGGATTTCTTTAGTTCCTGAATCACACATGCTAGGTCAGATATTTTAGTTACTTCATATATACATGCCTCAGTTATAAATGCATAATTACCAGATTAATTGTTGCATTCTCAGTTTGCATGTTCAGTTTCGAGCTACCCAGTATTTACAGAAACTTAGACATAATCAGTAGATTTACTAAATTCATGGAAGTAGCATAATATCGAGTTGGACTAAGGTTCAGTGTACCCAATTAGTCCCAAAACTACTAGCCAAGTAGGTTGTAAATCCCCTCTGTGGGCAATCGGTTTAGTGATCACGCCAGTATGACTTTATACCTTTGGCAGGGTATATTGGGTCATCTCGATGGGGCGTATACATCAGACTCCACATTTAACTCATGTGGTTTTATTATCGGTTATTAGTAGCTCCCACAGTTCAGTCAGACTCTCTGCATTGACCATTTATCAATATATTCAGTATTCAGTTTCAGCATGTTATAAATTGGTCATTGTATCCAGTTAGCTCAGAATTCAGTTTATCATGTCAGAATGTTATACTTGCTTTTATGCTTGTTCAGTTATGTTTTATTTCAGCTTTACTCTAACCTACATGTTCAGTACCTTTCAAGTACTGAAGCATACGTACGCTACATCTTCTCGTGATGTAGGTTCAGGTTCTCAGCATCCAAATCACGCATAGATCGATTTCCAATCTCCAGTTCAGCAGATTCAGTGTGAGTCCTCATTCTCCAAGGACAACAGTCATGAGTGTCATTCTAGTCATTATTCATTTAGTTTCAGTTTTTTGCTAGATTTAGCTGGGGCTTGCCCTAGTATTAGTTTAGAGGCTTATTTCAGACATAGTTAGATTCAACTTAGTATTGAGTTAATATTTCCTTTGTATAAACTCATTGTTTTCAAACATCTCAGTTATAGAATATGTGTATTGCCCATCTTTTAAGATTTAATTATGATTTAGCTTCCGCATCAATTTATTATCTTTAGTATGCTCCTGATCATGCCAGCAGGATTAGCTTGGGATCACTTGTGGTCCTAGGTTCAGTGTCTGCGTCTTGGGGATAGATCGGGGCGTGACACATAATGTCTTTGTAAATTAGTGAAATAAATTAAATATAGGTTACTGAAGAAATATTGAAAAAACAAATTATAAGAATAAGTGGCTACTTTTCTCATTATCTTATGTTGTACAGATACTGTATATATACAAAACCATAGCCCATAGAGTCCTAACAATTGCTAGCTTAGTCTTTTGTGTTAGAATATATATATATATATAGTTAGGACTCTCCTATATATGTGGCGGCTAGGTTAATCCTTGTCACTAATATGATGACTTGTATCTTTATCATCCCCCCGCAAGCTGGAGGTGGGTAATTGCACAACTCCAAGTTTAATTCGAAAAATAATCCTCGTCAGTGGTTGAACAAATCAGCAACTTGGAGCTACGAAGGAACAAACTTTGTGGCCATGGCATCTAGACAACCTTTTCCTTCACGAAGTGGTAATCAATCTCAATGTGTTTAGTACGAGCATGGAGAACAGGATTCTTGGTCAAGTGCATTGTGGAAATATTATCAGTTTAAAGAAGAGGAGGACTAACTAAGGAAATGTCAATGTCACACAGTATATATGTGCTCTATGTTAGCTCCACAACCAATGAGGCGAATGCGCTATATTCTGCTTCAACACTAGATTTTGTATCGATTGTTTGTTTCTTAAAAGCCTACAAAAACAATTTGAACCTAGAAATACACACAAACATGTCGTTAATCTTTGCATCATAGGACAACCACCCCAATCTGCATCGGAAAAACCAACTAAATTGAGATAGGATTTTGCAGTGATGCGAAGGCCAAGATGTGTAGTTCCTGCAAAGTTGCGAAGTACTCGCTTGACACCAGTCCAATGAATGGCACAAGGGTGTTGCATAAACTTGCAAAGGAGATTAATTGCACGGGCAAGTTCAGGCCGAGTGAGAGTTAAGTATTGAAGGGCACCAACTATACTTCGGAACTCAGAGGCATCGACAGGAGGACCTCTGGTATCATAAAGATCATATTCTGTAGCAAGAGGAGTATGAATAGAATGGGCACAAGTCATATTAGTGTGTTTTAATTTATCATTGTCATACTTGTGTTGGCTAAGTAATAATCCATCCAGGCAACGTATAACTTCATTTCCAAGAAAGTAGTGGAGATCACCCATAAAACTAGTGGAGATCACCCATATATTTCATAGCAAACTTGGGGTTTAGATAAGATACCAATGCCTTAGAAGGGAGATGCAGCTTCCTGTAAGAACTATGTCATCGACATAAAAAAGGAGAAAAATGGTGTCTTGATAAGACCTTAAATGAAAAGAGAGATGGATCCCAAGTGTAGGAGATGGGTACTAAATTTGTGAAATCATGCTTTTCGAGCTTGTTTTAACCCATACAAAGCTTTCTTCAACCTGCACACATGAGATGGGAAAATAGGGTTAGTGAAACCCAAAGGTTGATCAGTTAAGACTGTTTCTCGAAGATTACCATGTAAAAATGCATTTTTCACATCAAGTTTCTTAAATGTCCAGTGTAATGTTATAGCAACAACAAGGACAATATGAGTGGTGGTCACTTTTACCATTGGACTAAAGGTTTCGTTAAAATCAAGTCCCTCAATTTGATTATACACTTTGGCGCCGAGCCGAGCCTTGAACCTTTCCACTGAACCATCTGCCTTTAATTTGGTTTTGAAATCCCATCGAGATCCTACTATATTCATATTGGACTGACGTGGAACAAGCTTCCAAGTGTCATTAGAGTGAAGAGTATGAAGTTCTTTGTGCATTGCTGCAACCCACTGTTCTTTGGATAAAGCTTCTTTAATGTGTGGGGTTCCTTTGTGTCGGATGTGATAGAAACATTCATAGATAGTGAGTGAAAGGTGGGGTTGGGTATACTATTTGTCTTAGCTCTAGTAAGCATTTTGTGAGAGTTCGAAGGGCTAGGTGGGCGAGAAAAAGTAGATGAACAGTATGGGATAGTGCGTATAGTTTGAGACGGAGAGTGTTATGATTGAGGAGGATCAATTATTGAGGAGCACTGAACGGACATTGCTGATTGTTGTTGAATCCTCTATTTCCTCTTCCTCGTTGGTTTCCCCCCGCCTCGATAGTAATTTCTACGACCTCGACCTTGTGATTTTTTAGCAGCAAATGCCATTGCTGACTCAATATGAGTTTGTTGAATGTCATCTGCTTCTTCCCTCATTTCGAATCCTCTAAGGGCAGTCACAAATTGATTAAAGGTAGGGTATGGTGGTTTTCCTAACATCACAGTGCAAAAGGTCTTGTATTTGTTTTTGAGGCCTCTAGCAAAGTTAATTACTTTGTTGTCTTCATCCATTGGTTTTTGTATAGCCACGAGACTATCACAAATCCCTTTAAATTCCTTGATATATTCATCTTACAGATTTTGTTCCATGATTCACAGTTTGACATTGTTTTTTCAACTTAAATTCTTTGTCTTTACTAGTTTGTAGGTAGGTATCCTTAAGACATGACCATATTTGTTTTTTTGCACTTGAGCACCCTATAACGAGAAACATTGACTCTTCCATTATAGTACCAGAGATTCAACTTCTAACCAGAACATCACGTTCTTCCCAGTATACAAACTTAGGGTTAGGGGATTTTTTTCCTTCTGTGTTTTCAATAGTCTCGAATGGGGATTTGTCCTTGATTATGGATGTAAGTTTCAAGGTTTGCATGGGTTGAAGGATTTGTGTCCTCCAAACAAGGTAATTCAATGGTTTTAGTTTAATGGAGTAGATGGTGATGAGCTGATTGAGAGAGGAGGGTGAAAGACTTAAACTAGAGCTCAAGGATGCAACCATATTTGATACCATGAAGAAATATAAAGAAACAAATTATAAGAATATGTGGCTACTTTTCTCATTATCTTATGTTATACAGATAGTGTATATAATCACAAGAATAGCCCATAGAGTCCTAACAGTCGCTAGCTTAGTCTTCTGTATTATTATATAGTTAGGACTCTCCTATATATGTGGCAGCTAGGTTAATCCTTGTCACTAATATGATGACTTGTATCTTCATCAACTAATAAGAAATCTCAAGTCGAGGGTCGGGCATCAACCAATAAGAAATCTCTCGAGCGACGAATGGCTGCAGGTCATGTGGTGATACCATTAGTGGGGTCATCAATATTCCTACCATACACAAAAAATTTGTAAGGAGACACTTGTGTATCTCTCCTTTTCGTCTCTTTGCCCACATCATGAGGACATGAGTGTTTTCTCTTTTGTTTGTGCATCCTTTGTGTGTTATCAATTAGTATCTATAATTTCTTGTGCTTCCGAGGATGATTTTTCAAGAGGTTATCCTTGAAAAATCCTCTGTATCCCCTAGATAATTTCACCCCGTATCATTTTCTTCTGACACCCCCCTCCCACACGCTCTAGCCAATTCACAAAATACAAATATTTCCTTTACTTTTTGGGCATATTGTCAGTTATACCAAGAAGAGGGAAGAGAAACTTTCACGAGCTTCATCGGTTACTCCTCCTCGAGCCTACTACAATCTATGTGAAAAAAACATTGATCCTACCATATTAAATCATCTTGTAATGTTTTGCTAATTTTAGGCCTAATGATGGTGCGTCACCCTAGGAAGTAAAGAAATCCTACTTCTGACACTTACAGATCCAGAGAGTTTCAATTCATTTTAATCCTTGATGATGGAAAATGATTACGACTAGTGATATTGTGCTGAAAAGAAATAGTTCCGGAAAGAGTTGAATATTGTGATTTAATGCATTTTGAAACTTGTGATTGATCTTCTTGTTACTTGAGATTGACTTAGTTTATATGTTTAGTCGTTGAACTGTGTGGTCAATCCTTGTGAGTTGTGTATTGTGAAATTGTTAGGTTGGGTTGGTTTCCAATCAGGTTGTAGTTTGAGGAGGTTCGGTTGGGATGAAATGAGTATTCAATTTCTAGATAGTTATGCTTTGTTTATTTGGTTGCTTTTTGAGTACTGTGTTGGTTGGTACTCACTCATTTCTTCTACACTTGTATAGGTTCCAATCTTGGTACCGTGTGATTACTCTAATCTTCTATGTCTGAGGATTTTCAAGGACTATTGAGAGGTAGTGCTTGTCATCCCGACATACCCTTTTTTTCTTTATGTTATGTTTTGTTTTATTTGAGAAACAAAGACATTGAGACTTGTAATTATATTTCAATCTGCAATATATGTAATCAATGACTTGTACACGTGACAACCAGTTTTTGAATACAATGAATAATTTTTTTCATTTTTATATGGTTCTTATTTTCTCTTTCTAATTTCCTTTCATTTCTTTGGGTTAAGGCTGACTTGTCTTTGTGGAATTAGACAAATGTCATCATGTCCATTTTCGAATCATGACATGCATAGTACAACATAAAGAAATCAAGTAAAACAAACAAAATAATTTCAAATACATCCAAAATAAGAATAAAAGTAAAGTTGATTCAAAACCCTACCCATGCCTCTTTTACGTAATCCCCCCCTAATGTATGAACATGAACCTCAAAAAAAATGTAAAATTATTTCTAAAAGTTTCAAGTGAACAAAATCTCTACGTGATATGTCAGTGTATTTAAGACTCTTAGGACAATATCTTGGATGGTAAAGACTATCAAATACCCAAATTTGGAGAGGTATTTTAAATTACTAATAATTTAAGGGGTTCTCAATAAAATACACTAAGTATAGGGGTTTTATGCCAAGAAAAATTATCATGATGAGGATTATGATATATCAATAAATTTTCTTCTTATTAGTACAAATAATAAATGCAACAAAACCATGTAAGGAAATAAAGTAAAATAGAGTATATATTTTCAAACACATCCAAAAAGAGAATAAAAATAAAATTGACTCCAAACCCAACCGCCTTCCACTTCTACTCCCCCTATATAATCTCTCCTCTATTGAAAATGATGAAGATGAGTGTAACAAAATGCAAGGACAAAATCAGCAAGATGGTATGTTGATATACCAATGTGTCCGTTGTGAACAAGAGTTTTTTTCAAGCCAAGCAATAGCAGCTCATACGAGAAGGCACTTCAAGGATGGTTGGATTAAAGGGACCTCCCATAGAAATCTTTTTGTGCCATTTACCAATTTACAACAACAACAACAACAGGGTTCTACTACAATCTCATCAATTGCCAAACAACAACAACAATATGTTTTTCCTACAAAAGCATCTTATGTTGTTTCAACACATGTTAAGCAATTGCCTTCATCTCTAGCTTTGTCTAGAAGATTTCAACCACCAACATCATTTAAAAATTTATGATAAAAAATCTTTAACTAGATCCAAGGCTTATCATACAAAAAAGACAAAAAGATATTATTTTGACCCTTCTTGATATACATTTCCAGGTAACAGGTCGATTCAAAAATTTAAACATATATTTGATTTATCTTTTTAATTCCTTCATCACTAAAATGAATTCATGTTTTCTCCTTTTGTATTTGACCTTTTGTGTATGTTGTATGATCTATGGTGAATTTTTGAGTCATGTGTGGTGCAAATAAAGTAAATTAAGAGAGGAGGAGGCTTGTCACCCTTGTTTTTTACACGCATACCTGGCCTCTACTTTTGTTAGTTATTATTTGGTTTCCCAATCTGGATTATATCAATGCAACGTTTTGTATTTGAGATAAGTAAAACCACAAGTTTTTTATATATTAATAATACTATTTTGTTTTAAGTTTCTTTTATCTCACTTTCCATTTTAGCCTATTTAAAAGATGTCTCTTTCATTTTTTGTTGCTAACTCAACTTTTACATTAAATGTTTTTGACATATGATTATTTAACTCTTAAAACATCATGTTAAGTCAAAATCAGACAAATAAATTGAAATGAAAGTTATAATGTAACAATACAAATAGTTTCTCAACTTCTATGGTTACCATGACTCCTAATTATTTTTTATTCCATTGAATATATCAATTATATACTGATGAATCTTTTAAGCTAATCAGGAAATTAGAAATATTTTTGAAAATAAATTACATTGATTATTGAAAAGAGTACTACACTATTATAGAGAAAAGAATCAAGCTAGAAGAGATCTAAGGTTGAGGTAACTCAAAAACAAGGATTCAGAAGAAGTACTCGTGTTTGGAAATACCAACAATATGTAATCATATGATTGTAACATATGATATCATTTTTGGGATTTCTCTTTTATTATTACCAAAGATATTGAGTGTTCTATGACATGTATTATCATAGTTATGATTTTGGTGATAGTTATCAAGTTATAAGTATGGAAGTGTTTTCTTAATTACATTGGTAATATGATTAGTTGTTTTTTGATTATCCAATATTAGTGTAAATCAATGTTTCATCAGTTTATCCCCTATGTAATTATTTATTGAAAATTGAGAAAATTAGAATTATAATTATGTATCTAAGCTAAGCCATTGATTTTCAAAATAGTAAACCAATACAACCAATCCAATCCAATTCATCCCCCTTTCTTTCTTCTGACACATAAAAATCTACGTTTTCTTATAAACTTACACAAATTAATTATGGGTTGGAGATATAATCATGCGATACAATGAAGGATAAAATATAATTATTGCATGGTATGAGTGAAGAAAAAATGAGAAAAAATAGGATCACAATTAAAATATATTGATCTTTACAAAAAATAAGACCTTTTGTCGTACCCTAATAATTGATTAATTAACTCAATAAAATAATAAAATTCAAGTAATTATTAAACTATATAATGTACTTAAACTTATAACATAATTGGGATCAAAATAATATATAGGGCATCATACAGAAACGTATAATTGCAAATCATAAAGATTAATTAAATGACAAAGAAAAATATAGTAAAGAAAAAATATATTTTGATATGGTTTGGCCAACATAAAAAAGAAATTTCAAAAAGCATAAAATCTAGGAAAACTAGTAAACTAGTCATAAAACATAACATAATTAGTAAAAACATCCATACTTCAAAAATATTAGTAAAAATATCAAAAATATCATTATTTTTAAAAAGATTGTCTCTCTCCTTTTATTATACGTTTTCCAATTATTTACATATGTTAATAAAAAAATTATTTTCTCTCTCTAATAGTTACATTTTAGGATTATACTCCAACCTGTAGAATTTATTTCTCTCTCTAATATTTGCCTATCTCTCTTCTGTAATTTTTCTTTCTTTCAAAATTTGAATTCACAACCATCCTTTTGAACAAGTATTCATTTTTATCCTATTTTACATTTGTTTTTTGATTTTTTTAAAAATCTGTCAGAATAATTGTTTGTAGTTTAAATCTCGGTAAAAGTTTGATAACCTCTAAAATAATCTCCAATGGCTTAATCTAAAACAATTAATAGAGGTATCCAACTTAATTATCCATTTTCTCGCGATTTTTAATCTTTTAATCTATGTATTACTCAAGAAATAGCGGATAATTTAAGATCCGCTGCTAAAATGAGGAAAGAGAGACAATCACAACAATTGTAGGACCCAATCGGTGTGAAAATTTTTCCTCAAATTCAAAATGGAAATGGAGAATCTTCGACTACTCTCGGGAAACTTGAAAAGGACAATGAACACCAACTAGTTGATGAAGAGGTATTTAATTATTTTTGCATGTTCAGTATTTTGAATGTTGATTGAAGTTGTTAAAGGAACCATATTTTTTCAATAATTTTAGGTAAGTATGCAGTTTGATCTTTTTTTTTTTTTTTGCATGTATTCAAAATCCATTTAGTATTTTCTTTGATATTGAATAGATTTGCAAATGTCTATGGACACTGTGCACGTTTGTATTTTGAGAATATTTTTGTTAATTCAGTATATATATTTTGTATTTCCAGTTATACTTTATTTTTGAATGTTTGTGTTAGTTTTGATGATGTACCACATTTTTTTAGTTTTGTACATTGATAGTTATTCAATAATTTAAGGATATACTTATAAATTTATTGAATGATTTTGTTTTTATTGTGGTATATTTATTGTATTTATGTTGTGTGCTTTGTAAATTACATATATCCATTATGATATGTGCATGGCGGATCTAGGAATTTAAGGTTGTGGGTGCTCTAAATTGAAAAATATAAAAAATATGTGTTAACAATGAAATTCGAACCTTGGTACAACAACACTAAAAAAGTCTTAAGTATACATCCAAGAACCATTGAGCCAACTAAATCATTTATTCATTGGGTTCTTTATGTTAATTTTATACAAATACTAATCAATTTCTACATAGATATACATATTCTGTAACGAAGTTAATGGATGCTCGAGCACCGGCGGACACCATGTGGGTCCGCCTCTGGATATGTGTAACATTTTCTCTTTGTATCTAATAAAGTTAAGATACATAATAACTTTATAAATTTGTATTCCTTTTAAACAATTAGTGAGTTATTTCAGATTCTATTCATTCCTTTTTATTTTATTGTTTTGTATTCATTATGGCATATCTGTTTTAGTTGTGTGTTGTATTTTATAAGTTATTTTTTATGTGTTTGTATTCATTATGCTTTGCGTATCATTTTCTAGTTATGATATTGCGAGAGTCTTGTTTGTATCTTGTGAAGCAAAGATACATATAAACTTTATACATTTTTTTATTTTAAACAAACAATAATGCTATTTGATTGTTTTCTAAGTCAAAGTAAAGATACTTATTAACAATACTTATTGTATTCATTCACTATATTTCATTGTTGTTTTTTCAACTAATACTCCCCATATTTTCTTTGATTCAAACTAAAATAAAACTATTCAAATCATCAACAAATATTGAATTGGAGATGTTAACGCAATTTATCCAAGTCTTACGTATTTATAATATTTCTTGCATTATGATTTGAATAATTTTTTTTTCATATTTCAATTGTCTGTCGACATATATTTATGCTAAACAAATATTGAAATTGTATTCAACTCAAACACTTACAAAATACATTACATTGATCATATCCTCGATAAGGGATACAACGTACCTAAATAAACAAAAAAACAAAAACAAAGCAATTCCAAATATTAAAAAGAAATTACGTACTATTGTCCTTAAAAATTGTAACTGCTCCAATTTGTATTCCGTTAGGGATACAATTTAATTCTAAACACAGTCAGTGAAAAAATCATGTCTTCCAAAGATATAATTTTTATCTTCGTATTCAACTTTTTTAAAAAATTCAACAAATCTACTAAAACTAATTATTTATATGTTGTTCATGGTACATACAAGTTACAATGAAATACGATTTACAAGTATTTAAAAAAATTTATCAAAATTATAATCAATTATTAAAAGCTTGCGTAGTGCGAATTACCTCTCCTATGTAGTTTGTGAGCTATTGCATAGGAGCGGGGCTTTTATCCTGTGCACACCCAAAGGGTAGGGACTGCGGTTTCCTTCTCATAAATTTTTTTACCAATTTGGTCGCACTCCAATAGAAAAATCCTTCTAATAAGTTGTTTGTCAATTATTTTTTTCCTATTTCGTTCAAATCTTTATATATAAATAAATAAATTTATTAATCAAAATATATTGATTATAAATTAAGTATTTTCAATTGAATCTTGAAAATAGGTAAATCAACTATGGGATCGGTGATAACTATTTAGTTTTGAATTTTTGTAACTAATGAGACTATTAAGCAATTGTTTCTTTTTAAAAAATCTCCCGTAAATTTCTCTTTTTTGTTATTTAACAATTGTGTTCTTTTAATTAAAACAAATAATAAAAACTTAAATAAGATACATAATAAATTAAAATTTGATATTTTTACTAAATATTGAAAGTATTGATATTTGTAACTATAAAATGTTAAAATATTCGCGAAGCGACCCACTTAGAAAAAGCCCCCCTCTATGTTAGGGGAGCACTAAAATGCAACTTCGATCGGATGTGGGTATAAAATCCCGCCAGTGAGACGTCCAGCGGATTCCTAGGCCTTGACGAATGGCCGACCACCTTTTACGTTAGAAGAGCAAAAGGCCCAGGGCATAACATGATGAACTAATGTGAATAAGTGTAAGCTTTATTGCCCGAACACGATTGGTGCTGACCACACTAAGTGCTACCGTGGTAGAAAGAGAGGCGAGGCGGTTACAATTGAGAGGTTGTCACTGAGCATTTCTAGTCACACGGGAAAAGAGGTCAAATGCTAAGGCAAGGCCATACGCCCGTTTGGATCCTCGCGGAGTATAGCTCACATCCAAACATCTGATTGGGGAGTCAACCTTGCCCCCCTTTTATTTTGAGGTCATATCTAATATTCAGAGTTTGCCTCGATTTGGTACCTCTCTCGCGGCCAGCACCAAAATCGTGCTATACCCCTAGATGTCCAGTCAACTGTTGTACCTCAATGCATTTTTGGGAGAACCAGCTAGCTCTGGGTGCGAGTAACATTTATTGGGACATAACCTACCCAATCAATACTCTTTATTAGCAAACCATTTAATGATACCTAATCAGTAATCTCCCATCGTCTTTATTCAACTAACATGCATAAGAGTTTCCAAGAAAGGAGAAGTGAGTAAGCTTTGTCATGTATACTAAAAATAGTTGTCCATAATTAATTGTCAATTTAAATAATCAAAAAACAATTAGTCACTTTTTTTTATTTTTCCCTTAATAATTACATAACTACTGGTTTCAAAAAGTACTGGTCATCTTAAAGTTACAAGATCACTTTAATGTGAAAAAAATGTTTTTGCGATTTTCAAAAAGTACAATTGGTTAATTATCTACTTTAATTGAAAAGTATGTGGATTCTTTTGATAGATCTTTGACATTCTTTTTATACATTTAATAATTCATTAATAAAGACCAATTTTCATAATGATTTATAGTTGGGTTATATCAGTCATATTGCACCTTCTATTAAATTTTTGTTAAAGGTTATGCATGATCTTATTCTGACAAACAAGAATGGACGGAGAGAGTACATCACTATTTAAACCATAAAATAGTAGTAAAAGAATATAAAGAAGAAAATGGGTTAATCCTGAAGGCTGGTTCTCACCCCCAAAAGATGCAGAAAAATGTAGGATGATAAATTAGGGGATTAAGTCATCTACGACCATCTAAAGTTGTCCCATATTTCACTTGAACACCTCAACTAGGGCTTGTATCTATTGAACACTTTATTTATTCAAAAATCATTTCTATTACACACAAAATGCTGATATGACAAAAAGTGTGTTCCACTCGCATTGAGCGCGTATAGCAGTTGAAAATGGTATTTTTTTGTTTTCCAACTTACATACTTGATACGTTTTAAAAAATGATAAAAATAAAATGGAAAAGCCCTGTCTTCTTCTTCACTGCAAGTCTGCAACTCTCTGTCTCTAATCCTTTTATTATTCTTGATTTTACCTTCATCTTTTTAATTGATTTTTTCAGCAAAAAGCTTTGAAATGACAACAGAAAAGCATTAATTAAAGAAATAAAAATCAAACTGAGTCAAAAGTAAATTTGGCGCTCCATTTTTCCCACAAGACTAATATGAATCTGAACTTCTTTTATTTGAAATAGCTAAAGAATTCAAATTCTAAAGTACCCACAATAGTGAAGGAGAAAAGATATCAAAAAATCTTAATTGTTATTCGAAAAAAATGAGATTGTGAAAAATGGCAACTATAATACTGAATTAGAATAAAGGAGAGAATGTAGGTGTACGATTATCGGATTTATATGCGGTTTAAGCCGGAGGTCGCTATGTATTTCCGGTGACGAAGAA
>JAKWJD010001764.1:7477638-7577638 GCA_027705065.1 Solanum peruvianum | reverse complement strand
ATCCATTGACCAGTCTTACTCCTAACCAAGATAATCATTTATCATTCTATAGCCCAATTTCTTTTTGTTTCCATTTCATATTTTTTTCCCCATCTATATTATATATTGTTATGATTCAAGTCTTAAGAATAATGTGTGTGTGTGTGTGTGTATATATATATATATATATATATATATATATATATATATATATATATATTATAGACTTCTTTAATTTATTTTTCATATAAAATTTATATTTTGTTTTGACTAAAAAATTCAGTGCGCAAACTCTTGAACTTTTAAGGTATTTATATTTTTTAACATGAAATACATATGCATTACACACTACAAAAAATATCGAAATTGCCTATAGATTTTACTAACAATTTAATTTGATTAGTTTTTTACTAACAAATTACGAACATATTTCTAACTGAATAAAAAAGAAATTCTAACAGATTACCAATCAAAACCTTACTAACTAAGTATTAGTTGGTAAATACGGCGGTAAAAAATGGCGCTAAATTTAGCAACATTCTATCAATGGATTACCAACTGAAATACTAATAACGCACACATTTTGTTGGTGATATTACCAATGAAGTATATATCGGTTAGTTAATTTGACAAAAAAATTATTTATACAATTTATGAACATATTACCAATGAATTACTAACCAAACATTTACCAACAACAAGATTGTGTTGCTAAATTTACCAATTAAATATAAATTTGTTGGTAAATTAGTAACGTAATATAATTTGAGAGAATGTTAATTGTTCAACCTATATAATTTATTTATTGCCACCGTCAATTGGTATAGAACCTTACATGATGTTCTGAAAGATTATAGGTTGAACAATTAACACGCTCTCTACATACTTGTGTTTTCTCACACATTACATTGAAGAGGTTGATTGAATAACTACAACTCTTTCTCATACATTATTTATTTCCACCCCCAATGTATGTGGACCCTTAAGTGACTGGTTAAACTTATTTAATTGAATAAATTCCAATAATATAATTTAAATTAGTTAATCATTCTCCCTTTTAAATTATACTAGCTACGGTCTATATTAAAGCGTCATATTCTAGTAGGTGCAGTATATATCGTTTGAGGATCATGATATCAACCTGTATATGCCTTATTATAGTTAAAGTGTAGATGTCGTTGTTAAAATGTACACCAAGCACATGAACAAGTATCGACTGTCTTGATTATCTATATTTTTTTTTTATCAAGAGTGACTATACTCAATTATTCAAATTGTAGAACGGTAACAAAGTAAAAAATAATACTTTTTCGACGGTAACATTTGATATTTTAGTGTATAAAAAGAAGAATTCATGAATTCCTCCATCTTATTCTATTTGAAAATACTTAAACATCTTTTTAATTATGTCTCAAGCATCTAATTCAAAAATGACTTATGTTTATCATTGTGGTAATTTAGCTATTTTGAGGACTTCACACACCGATACAAACCCATGTCGATAATTTTTTAATTGTGCAATTGGTGCATGCTCCTTTTTTAAGTGGCTTGAAAATGATTCATCAACGATCAGGCCATCAAAATTGAGCCCTGGGATTTGAAACATCGTGTTTTAAGGCGTTATCAAATTTTAAATATTAGAAAGACTTCGAAACTTCGAAGAAAATAGGGATTTTCTATTGAATTTATACAAAGAAGCCGAAGAACAGGGGATAACATTAAAGGATTGCTAAGAGAAACTGAAATAAAAAGGGATCAACTAAAACAAAGGTTGACATTGGTTGAAGAAAAAGCGAAGGGCCTAAAAATAATGTTGTATGGTCTGTTGTCAGTAGTTGCTTTTTGAAAGTGTGTAACAGGGATGCAGTAGTACAATTTTGTATATTTTACTCATGTAGAATTACGATCCATTGATAAAATGAAGTACTTCTTATATATACAATTTCATGTCGGTAACTGATAGCAATATTCATCAAAATAAAAATAACATTTACATAATTCAACTGTCTAAAAAGGCCCTTAAAAACCTAACTACATCAACAATCAAATTTATCTAAAAAAATTAACTGTCTTAGTCATCAAAAACTACCTATTTAAACAACCAATTGTCTTAGTAATCGACTATCAAAAAACAACCATTTCAATCTCCAAATATCTTTATCATCAACCACAAAAAATTAATCATTTCAAAAATCAATGTTTTAAAACCCACTTAAAAACAAATTGTCTTAAGAAATCAATATCTTATACATCACCATTGAGCTACATAACAATTCCATCACATCCACTTCAATTCCTTCTTCTATATCCTTCTCTTCTTCTTTTTCTTGATCTTCTACCTGCTTCTCCTCTTGTTTTTCTTGATCTTGTACCTGCTTTTCCTCTTCTTTTTCCTCTTCTATATGTTTCTTCTCTTCTTTTGCTTCTTCTTTATTTTGTTCGATCTCCTCTTCTTTCTTCCTTTTTCTTGCTTCTCTTCCAGCTTTTGTTCTTTTTCTTCAATCCTCTCCTACTCTTGTTTGTTCTTTTCTATATTCTCCTCCCCTTGTTCTCTCCCTCCTTCCTTCATCTCGTCTACAACTTCATCAACTTTTTCTGCGAAGTACTCCTCAAATGCAACGAGATCTTCATCGACTATTGCTAATGGAAGGACTTCGTCTACATCAACAACATCACCATCTTTATCAACTATTGTTGATGTATAGTCTTCATTAACTGCTGATAAATACATAGCTTAGCATTTTTAAAAATATATTATTTTACACAAAACTATATACATTAGTCTACCTTTATTCTTCTTGTTCTTTTGAGCTCTCAATTTCTCAACTCATATGAAAGCAACAACTTTCATCATTGGTAGTTCAAGGAATGCAACACGATCACACAAATTATCATTTTTATTATTATGTCCACTCGAAACAAAATTATCACAAGGTTGGTTGGAATTCTTCTCACCCAATATTTTATCCTCCTCGTTCTCTACTGCAGAAATCAGGATGATGACGCCTTTCAACTTGGCCTTTAAGGTATCAATGATTGTGTCCTTGACTTCATCCGTATATGCCTCTAATGTTGCCATATAATTTTATTTTGTTTCACGAAAAATAGGTATAAGGTATGAATGAAAAATATAAAAAATATATAAATACTACAAGACTTGAAACTAAATTACAAATAGTGCTAGATAATAATAAATAAATTTATACCTTTGTACTTCTCCCTTCATACTTAAATGGATCACCTTCAACAATATTATTGTTCTTTGTTGTGCTCCATCTAAGTAAGCATGGAATGAGCAGAGGACAATCCAATGCCTTCTTTGCATACTTACCACTAACAGCCTGACTCAGCATCCTAATAGCCTCACGGAACTTAGTGTTGCTCTCTTCCCCTTGAGGTTGCACTTCAGGTGCATTGGGTAACTCTTGCTCCTCATTTTCAATATTTATCCTAGTTGGGAGACCTCGTGTTGCTCTTCGTGGAGACATACTTATCTGAAATACACGCACGCATAAATTAGAGAGATACTTTTAGAGATAAACTGTAACGCACGAAAAAGGAAAATGAAAGAAGTGGGGAGTTCCTAAATGTTGTAGCCTCCTAATCATAGATGTAGCGCTCTTCACACCGATAACTAAGACTCTACAGACACGGCTTCCTAGACTCCTTAGGACTCTTGAACTCTGTGCTCTGATACCAAGTTTGTCATGTCCCGAGCCTACATCCTGGATGTGGCCTCCACCCAATAACCATTGCAGATCTTAAAAGAACCCTTGGTTTGACTTATTTAGTTCAGCAAAAGACTTAAATTAATCATAAGACGAGAAACATTCTAACAAAAATGCCTTAAATAATTATTCTGGCCAAAATGACACTTAAGTCAAAATTAGAATATCTGAAATACAAGATAAGAAGAGACTCAAACTGAAAAATCTGACTGACTATTTGTATATGAAGCCTCTTTAATACTTATATGAATGTTGAGATAAAACCCACAACATTCTATAATCAAAAATACGGAAAGCATAAAAGAGTCCTCCGAAACGAAAGAATGCTCACCACTGACTTTGAGTGCTCAAACTGGATCAACGAGGCGCAGGATGTTGATCCTAGTTACATGCGTCTGCATCATAAGACATTACGGGCCAACTGGTATCAGTACATTGAATGTACGGGTATGCGAGTTGGAATGCTAAACAATAACTTAAGTTTGATAGGAATAATAAAGAGCTTACCTTGACTCTGCTCAACTCATGAATGACTGAACTTAATTTAAAGCAATAAAGACAGCTGTGATATTCTCAAAGTTTTGTAAAATAGTAAAACAACTTAGTTCGTTAAAGAAAATGCAATAACAAACTCAACTTTACTTATATATGAAAGTAATATAGTTTCTGTGGGAGATTCTCCAACCAACAACCATCACTATGAGCCTAAGCGATGGTACAACGTCTTACCTCACGTTGTAAGAGGACCGTCCTACACCTTGCCTTCAGTATAGAACCTGAACTGTTAAGTGGATCCACCAGTCTATGCGAAAAAGCACTAAGGAATCATCTAAAAAGTATGATACTTCTTCTGTCCATGTTGGCTACATGGTTTATGTGAGTTTGAGTTGATATGAGCTCCCGTCCCCATATCGGTGTTTAATACTACTCCTAAAATACTTATCTCATATGTTTTAGAAATAACTTCTTCTCTGGTTTGAGGTAATTGCTCAAACTTAACTTTAAAGCTCTCTTCGAAATCATAGTTTTCTCTTTACTAAAACTAGCCAAAAGGCTCTGTTGGAAGTCTAATTCCTTTCTTGCTCAAAATGTGAAAACATTTGTAACTCTTAGGAAATACTTAGTTCTCTTATGACTTTTGAGAAATGAACTCAATTTTTTACTCTTTGCTTAACTTGTAACTCAACTCTTCGGGAATACTTAGTTCTCTTATAACTTTTGAGAATTTAACTAAACTTATTACTCTTTGTTCAACTTGTAGCTTGAGCCTTAAAACAAAGTTCAAATATTTATTTTGACTTGCTTCTTAACTTTTAGACTTGACTCTTATCTTCTTTGACTTGGATCTTAACTTTTCTTGAATTGAATTATGGATTCAAGGTTCATGATCTCATGTTTATGGATGATTTCATGATGTTGAGATGTACCTTCGAGTGTTGGAATCAACTAAGAAACGTGGGTACATTACCTAGGAACTAGTACAAAAAGATGGAAAATGAATGGGAACTCCAGGCGTCCTTGGTGCTCTGGCTGGCGCGCCGCGCCAGGTCCTGACAGATAGAGTCTGTCCTGAGGGGCTCTGGCTAGCGTGGCGCCCCAAGGCCTACCGACGGGCGTTTCAACTTTTCTTTTCCGTTCTTCATCTCTAAACCCTCTAACCTTCCTAGGATCTTTCCCCAAACAATTAGAATTACTAATACCCTCAATACCCAATAGATTAGACTCGAAAAACAATCCAAAAACACGAATCAAATCAACTATAGGCCTGCAAGAACTCAACCAACAAGAATTCAATAATATTCTTCAAGAACTTCAATTTTTATCAATGAAGCTACTCACAATCGCTGAATTAGACAAGTTGGTGTGTGAGTGAATTAACCCAACACGGAAAGATCTTTCATACCTTGATAGGAATCACTCCCGACGAATTCTACTTGCAAAAACCTTAGCGTTCTTGATCTTTCTCCCTTCTCCCAAGCCCTAAGCGTAAATTTATTCTTATAAACTGACTTAAGACTTAATTTTACCCATAATAAACCTTTAAAAAGAATCAGGAAATAGATGGGTGAAAAGACTACTTTGTCCTTACTTAAATCCGAATTGGACTTTCTTTACTTCAACAATCCAACTTCCGGAAGATACATCTCCACTTTACGATATCGAACTCATGCAAACTTGGAATTGTTGGAAAGATCTTTCAAGGGCTTTTCAACCATATAAGAATATACTCTAACTCATGCTCAGCTAGAAGTTATGACCGTTTGAAAATGACCAAAAAACTCACTTTCTTAACTTTAGAAAATTTTCCAGATTATCCTTTTTCTTTCCAATAAGTGAAAAAAAATTTAGTTTCTTAGCTTATTCTAGGCTACTACGAGTTACGAGATGTTACAATTTATTTGCTTATTATTATCTAAATATTTTATTTTTACTTAATTTTTTATTTTGAAAAGGATTAAAAATAAAAAGAGAGAGTGAGAATGGAATTAAAGGGAGAAAGGAAAAAAAATTAAAATTATTTTCTTTTGTGGCCATGTTTGTAATTTTCTTATAGTTACGAAAAGACCGACACGTCTACGATAGAATTTGCAAGAAGATGAGTTTGAGTAAAAATTATTTTGAATTTAATTTTATGAGTACGTTAATTTTACAATTTAAATTTTAAATTTTATAAATTTTGTATTCTAAGTATCATTTTAAATTTCGTATTTTTTATAGATTTTTTATCATAAAATTTAAGGGAAAAGAAATGACATGTGTATCGGCCTTCTAAAACAAAATTAAAAGTCATGTATGTATGGAAACTAGAAAAATTTAAAAATTAGTCAATTTACTATGTATTGAAAAATTTTCTCATTTATTGAAGCATGATTAATGAATAAATTTATAAGAAAAATATAAAGTGAAAAAAATTGGAATAATTATAAAAAAATAAACCAATTTATAGTGTGGATATGTATTTATGCCATTATGACCAAATTTTGTGGCAAAATTTTTTTTCCTTTACCTTTTTCCCATTCACTTATATTTACCATATTTTAATAACACATAAAATCACATATATATACGAGTAAACACATAAATGACTTGCAATAAATAAATACTGCAGGCACGCGCATCAGTATTCGTTTCTTTGCCTCATCTTACTTCAATACATTATTAAATCAATAAATTATTTATTAATCATTCCATTTCAACTTAATTTAACTGTTGAGTGTATAATAAATATAATTTATATGTCATTTTTAAATTTAATCTTCAATTATATTAAGTTTTAAGTAGCTACTATTATTATTTATATTGACTTTTATTAATTACGTGTTACTCATTTCTTCAAATTTATTTTACATATTTATAGTAAATAAAAGAATATTATAATTTTTTAAATTTATCGAAGCATTGCATCATTTAAATTTACAAACCTTTTACTATAACGTAGTGTGCTTTCATTCGACTATTCTTATTAACTTGACGCATAACAAATTATAAATATTTAATCAAAATTTTATATATATTTTTATATATTTTCAGAAAGAATTATTTCTTGATATTTATTTGAAATAATAAACCTCATCTTAGATTTTTAATTACAATTATAATAATAAATAATAAAAAAGATTATAACTTTAACATTTTATATTATTCACATAACGCACAGATTTGTATACTAGTTCTACATCAATTATAAAGGTGATAGTAGATGGGTTTCTACTTTTAAGTCCAATATGTTGGATTCCTTCTTCTCCTTCCCCCTATTTATTTACTATATAAGTGCCTGAAAATATCATCTAGAATATTCCGGATACAAATCAAATATGCCCAAGTCGATTATAAAATTAACATGTTGTAGACATGTGAAATTATCAAATCAACGATATGATATAAAGTTAACTGTTAGTTCGAAGCTAAGTTAAGATGATAGCTTGAACTTGATATGAAGTTTTGATGATTTAACAAACTTATCGATCTAACAAGGAACCAAATCCTTGTTATTTGAACTGCTGACAATAAGATGAATGATAAACTCAGTGTGAGGTATATTTGTGTGCTATCATCAAAAAGGGGGAAAATGTTATATTCTAGGTGTTTTGATGATCCTCACAAATGCGGGGACCTGGTTCCTGGCAGAGTGCTCTCGTCCAGATACAAATGGGGTACAGTCATAAAAGCTGTCATGTCAGGTGGTAGGTGAAAAGTGCAGTATCCTACACCAATAAGAAGAGCTAACGATATTGTATGTTTCAGTACCTCACTAATGCAGGGACCTGGTACCAGGCAGAGTTTCCTCCATCACATACATAATTGGTTACAGCTGTAAAGCTGTCACGTCAGAGGTTGGTAAGGCGTCAGTGTACTACACCAATCAGAATGGAGGAGGGTGTTTGTCCAAAGGATAATAACTCTTTATGTTTGATACTTTTAGCATGACAACACCATATTATATTCATTCATCCAAAGAAGAAAGTCAGCCAGCAAGCCTTTTCAAGAACTCATACAGAAGTTTGCAAGGGACCTGGTTCCTGCAAGCAAGGGACCTGGTTCCTGCAAGACAGCGACGTGAAAAGGACGACAAGACAGCTGTCAGAAAAGCTGTCATCTCTGATGCGGTAGGTGCACAGCTTTTCCAACAGCAGGCCTTCAGCCAATGGGATGACTTTTCAGAAGTTTGCAAGGGACCTGGTTCCTGCAAGCAAGGGACCTGGTACCTGCAAGACAGCGACGTGAAAAGGACGACAAGACAGCTGTCAGAAAAGCTGTCATCTCTGATGCGGTAGGTGCACAGCTTTTCCAACAGCAGGCCTTCAGCCAATGGGATGACTTCAACGAATTTGTGGGAAATGATATTATCTCTTTCCAACAAACACAAATTTAAGACTTGGCAAATTAAATTTGGATTTTCTCTGAAAATTCACAAGCTTGAACAGAAGGCCATCTTCAAGGAAGAACATTGCTCAACTCAATAGAAGGACCTGATAGAGTAAAGAAGAATCTTTGTTGTATTTAGAGCTTTGTGTCTATGTACTTACATTGTAAATCTGTTCCTAATCTATAAAGGATTCAGATATTTGTTTTGAGTTTGTAAAAGTCTAAATCAGTTAAGGTTAACTGATTTAGTGGGCAACATTGTTTTGTTGCTTAGTCAAATTCTAAGTCATCTAGAGTTAGGTGGTTTAGTGGGCGGTGTGGTATCCGCTTAGGCTCTTCAAGTAATAGGTAGATTACTTGATCGTGAGATTAATAACTTTTTCTCACATTGATTGTAACCGGGTTTCGCTTTTGCTTGAGAAGATTAGTGAAGACGGTTGTAAATCCTGTGCAACAGGTCGTGGTTTTACTCCCTTGAGCAAGGAGGTTTCCACGTAAACTGCTTGTGTTGTGTTCTTTATATTGTTTAATCTTCCGCACTGTTCTTGCTGTGTCAAGGGACCTGGTCCGTTGACTGGTAGTGGTCGCACATATTCCAACAAGTGGTATCAGAGCAGGTGCTCTCTATCTGGTTAACACCAAGAGAGAAGTTCCTGCAAGAAATGGCGTCACTACTGAATAAACAAAGAAATCTATCTCCCACAAGACCTCCTCTTTTTGATGATAAGCTCTACAAATATTGGAAGATTCGGATGAGAGACTATCTCATGGCTGAGGACAGTGAAGTATGGGATGTCATATGTAAAGGTCCTTATGTGCCAACTGTGGAGGTTAAAGATGGAGAGGTCACAAGAGTCATTCCCAAAACTAGACAACAATATAATGACTCTGACAAGCAACTAGTTCAAAAAAATTACAAAGCCAGGAAGTTGCTTATGTGTGGCATTGGAATTAAAGATTATGATCTTATCTCTTCATGTGAATCAGCCAAAGAAATTTGGGATCTCCTGAGAACTACCTTTGAAGGTACTGAGGAAACAAGAAAATCTAAGCTAGATTTCTTTACTGCTCAGTTTGAAGGTTTCACCGTGGAGGAAGGTGAACCAGTTCATGAAATTCAAACAAGATTCTCCACCATCACTAATGAGCTCATGTTTCTTGATGAACCTATCCCGGTGTGCAAACAAGTCTCTAAGATACTAGAAACTCTTCCCAAATTTTGGACAAATGAATGTGTGTTTGCTGAGGAGACAAAGGGGCCTGAAGAGGTGACTCCAAATACACTATTTGAGCTTCTTCAAGCTCATGAGTTGCATAAAAAAGGAGAGTGTCTCATTCTGAAGGAAAAATACAAAAGGACAGATATGATTGATGAGATTGATCAGAATAAAGAAAATTATGTCAAGACTGTAGAAGGTAAGGACAACGAAGGGGACCTGGTGCGTCCCAAGATAAGCAGAAGAGAAGTCTTCTTCAGGGCATTAAAAAGGGATATGGCTGCATGGAAAAAATCCTCAAGTGATTCAGATGATTCTGAACACACAGATAATGATTTCATGACAAAGTCAAACGAGGAAGATGCTGATGAAAAGGTAACTCTATCTTATTTCAAGCAAAACTTGAATACCTTTTCTACTAGCAAGTTGAGAAAGCTAGCAGTTGTATTACTTGATTTGATAAGTGAGATGACAAGTGAGAAGGATCCCCTAAGCAACAGTCTAGATATCTCTCAAGATGAAAAAATTGCATTAGTTGCCCCAATATTTGATATTAAAAGTCAAATGCTTGTTCTAGAAGCTGAAAATCTAGAACTGAAGAAAAGGATGAAAGAGTTAACTAATGAAACTTTTAAAGGAAAGAATGAGGCAAGCAGCTTGCAGCTGGAGCTTGAAAATAAGCTGCACACTGCTGAAATGAAGACCAAAATTGCATTAGAAAGAAATCTTGAGTTAGAGAGGGACCTGGTCCATGTAAAAGAGGAACTGGAAAAATCTCTCAAATGGACCAATTCCTCTAAGATTCTTACAAATCTGATCGGTCAAGACAACAACAGTAGAAGAGGGTTAGGCTGTGACAAGATAAAATCCTCCTATAATCCTCGAAGCAAAAATGTTCCTGATGCTGACAATCTGTTGTGTGAGAATTGTTGTCGAGATGGAAATCATAAGAAAGATTGTCCACTTTTGGAAACATTTGAAGGAAGTTCGTCAAATTATTCCAAACAGCTGAAAAGAGATAAAGAAAGGCATGTGAAGTGTGTCCGATCTGAAAATAATCAAGAAAAGAAAGAAAAGAGACCTGGTCTTCATGCTAAATTTGTCAGATCCGACAGTTTTGTGGAAAGGGAGCATAAGGGACCTGGTCCTCGCTATCGTTTTAGCAAGAACATTTTGCCCCCTTGGACAGGAAGGTTTCTTGTTAAGCCTTTTGACAGTTATTGGGAACTCTGTTTGAAGTGGGTTCCTAAGTCTAACAAGTAATTCTGGTGCAGAAGAGAGGAAGCAGTCAGTGTTTGTTTATAAATAGCAGATGCTCAAAACACATGACTAAGAAGGTTACAAAACTTCCTCTCTCTCAAGACACTTCAAGGTGGAGGTGTCTCTTTTGGCGAATGGCAAGAAACGCTACACTGTTGGTGTAGATTTTGTGATGAATGAAATAAAGCTAAGCTCTTATCAGATAACTGTTTTGTCACAAACTTGCTCTCTCGATCGATGATTTTGATAGAAAAGAGATGCAAGAACATGTATATTGTTGATCTGTTTGCTGCTCATTGTGATAGTCTCACTGAACTTAATGATCAAGGTGTGAATGCTGAGGTATGATTAAGGAGACGTGCTCATGAGTGTTGCTTTGCTGCACAAACCTGTGTCAGAGGACCTGGTCCAAGTATGCATAAAATGATATTTGCAAATGACAAAGGTTGTGACGATGATGTTAAAGAGAAGCAGATCAGACCTCCTTCAGGATTATCAGTGGTATACTAAAAATGGTCATGTGTTTATTGATGAGTCTAGAAGATTTTAGAAGTTGCAAGGAAAGAAGTTTCTGAGATAGAAGAGTTGCTTCAGAATCACAGAGATGGTTTAAATAGTGAGTTTGCTGAAGAACATCCTCATGAATCCAACAATCTCAAAGAAGATGATGCAGATGATTAACCTGATGAGGGACTTGGTCCTCTAGACAATGCTGAACAAAGATGATGCAGTTCAAACTGATAATGTGAATTTTGAAGGTGAGAATGAAGAAGCTAATCAAGCTCAGTTTGAAAGAAGCAAACTCTGATAGTCGATTCCCCAACAAGCTGATCGGTTGTCCAAGTTGCTCCTCAACAATGTCTTCAAGAGAGGTAAAATTGTCAAAAACTCTTCTCTTTGAAATCAATATGCAAGGAACTGCTGATCATTCAGGTACATATTGATGATGTCATCTTTGAGGCAAACCTTGAGGAGTTGTGTGAAGAGAAACTTTGTTAAAAGGCAAGATTCAATTGCTTTTTCATCAACTGAGGCAATAAATGTAGCAAGTGCAGCTTGATGGGTTCAACTCTTGTGGATCAGGAAACATCTTGAAGCTCATAAAAATCTGGCTGAATTAATCAAGATGATGATGAAAATGCTAAAACCTTCTTGAATGGATCCTACCTGAAGCAATCAACTCTTTTAATGACTATGAAAAGGGAGCAGGTATCCTTGCTTTTCGGTTATGTATGTTTTAGCAAATTCAGTTTCATACCTTTTGTAGGTATACACACATGAAAAAGGGGATGAAGAAAAAGGGAGTTCAGGATAGATCTAGGCAATGACATTCAAACAACAGAGAGGGACCTGGTCCTTTCTCGAAGGTTAGCAATCTTAACATTGCAGTTTGAATTATGCATGAGAGCCATTGAAATTGCCACATGTCCGTCCTTCAGGAATCTGACTGTTGTCTCATCTTTTGAGTGCCAAAATGATACCTTATTTTCTCTTTCTTTGTATTCCATATTTCTTCTATTTCCCCAGAAAAATTGAGTTGCCTTCCAAATATCAAGGTGCTTCCAAATTCTTTTTTTCTCTTCTTTTCAAACACACTTCAAATTGTTAACCCCTTGATTCTTGCTGGAGAATTCTTTGATGAAAATATTTTAAGTGTGAAGAGGGATCTGGTCCTCCATGAAAAATGAAGAAGTGGAAAAGATGATACTAAAAAAGGAGAAGTTGATATATTCTGAGAAATCAATGTTTTCTGAAGAGGAGGGTGTAAAATAAAATAAAAAAAAGGAGGAAAATCTTCTTGGTTCCTCAATTGTTGATCCATTCATCTTGGAGGCCTTTAGTTGTTTGTGTTACCAATCTTTTTGTTATGAAAAACTCAGGCTGGTGTTGGAAGCTATGACAGTTGTCGTGTTTAACTGGAATACTGAAATGGGTTGTTTAAAAGTCCAGCTTCTGAAACAACACTATCAGAGGGACCAGGTGCCAACAAAAATAAAAAAAAAAATTGGTAGCCCTGAAGGTTAAACATACAGGTTGGGTTGTACATCATGTTGTACGCTAAGAGAAGATTCTTGAAATCTTATGCTAGGGATATACTCTACTAATTCTATTCTTTCAATCCCTTGCCTCTAAATCATCCCTTCTCTTCCTACCTTTCTATGTCAGTCCTCATTCCTCATTTATCTCTTGGGCATTGTTCTGGTTTTTCATCTGTAATCATACATGCAATGCTTTGATGACTGATCTTTTGTTTATGGATGTTAAATGTCTTGTTTCTACTGACTTGTCTCATTACTTTATGCCTTTTTGCGCATGCTCTGTGTTGCCCAAGTGGCCATGAATTTGCAAGAACTATATTTCTGTCAACTTGGTTTACTGCTTTAACTCTTTTTTATGATGTCAAAAGGGGAAAAGTTGTTAAGGTAAGGTATGAGATCAATAGTGTTATAACTGCTTGAACACGACATGGTCACATCGATAGCTTGAATCAGTGGTAGCTACTTGAAGAGATATGGTCATACTGATAGGGGGAATAAATGCTTGCTGCTTGCTACCTGATGAGGACCTAGTCCTGTCGATAGGCGGAAGAAGATGTTTGTCATCATCAAAAAGGGGGAAGATGATATGTTGATGTTTTGATGATTTGACAAACTTTAGGGATGATTAAACTCCAGTTACCCCAAGAATTCTTTTTGATAGGGGGAACTGATGAATAAGTATGTCATCATCAAAAAGGAGGAAAATGCTATATTGATATTTTGATGACAAACTTCGAGATGATGAAACTCAAGTTACCCTAAGAATTCTTTTTGATAGGGGGAACTGGTGAATAAGTATGTTATCATCAAAAAGGGGGAAAATGTTAGTTCGAAGCTAAGTTAAGATGATAGCTTGAACTTGATATGAAGTTTTGATGATTTAACAAACTTATCGATCTAACAAGGAACCAAATCCTTGTTATTTGAACTGCTGACAATAAGATGAATGATAAACTCAGTGTGAGGTATATTTGTGTGCTATCATCAAAAAGGGGGAAAATGTTATATTCTAGGTGTTTTGATGATCCTCACAAATGCGGGGACCTGGTTCCTGGCAGAGTGCTCTCGTCCAGATACAAATGGGGTACAGTCATAAAAGCTGTCATGTCAGGTGGTAGGTGAAAAGTGCAGTATCCTACACCAATAAGAAGAGCTAACGATATTGTATGTTTCAGTACCTCACTAATGCAGGGACCTGGTACCAGGCAGAGTTTCCTCCATCACATACATAATTGGTTACAGCTGTAAAGCTGTCACGTCAGAGGTTGGTAAGGCGTCAGTGTACTACACCAATCAGAATGGAGGAGGGTGTTTGTCCAAAGGATAATAACTCTTTATGTTTGATACTTTTAGCATGACAAACACCATATTATATTCATTCATCCAAAGAAGAAAGTCAGCCAGCAAGCCTTTTCAAGAACTCATACAGAAGTTTGCAAGGGACCTGGTTCCTGCAAGCAAGGGACCTGGTTCCTGCAAGACAGCGACGTGAAAAGGACGACAAGACAGCTGTCAGAAAAGCTGTCATCTCTGATGCGGTAGGTGCACAGCTTTTCCAACAGCAGGCCTTCAGCCAATGGGATGACTTTTCAGAAGTTTGCAAGGGACCTGGTTCCTGCAAGCAAGGGACCTGGTACCTGCAAGACAGCGACGTGAAAAGGACGACAAGACAGCTGTCAGAAAAGCTGTCATCTCTGATGCGGTAGGTGCACAGCTTTTCCAACAGCAGGCCTTCAGCCAATGGGATGACTTCAACGAATTTGTGGGAAATGATATTATCTCTTTCCAACAAACACAAATTTAAGACTTGGCAAATTAAATTTGGATTTTCTCTGAAAATTCACAAGCTTGAACAGAAGGCCATCTTCAAGGAAGAACATTGCTCAACTCAATAGAAGGACCTGATAGAGTAAAGAAGAATCTTTGTTGTATTTAGAGCTTTGTGTCTATGTACTTACATTGTAAATCTGTTCCTAATCTATAAAGGATTCAGATATTTGTTTTGAGTTTGTAAAAGTCTAAATCAGTTAAGGTTAACTGATTTAGTGGGCAACATTGTTTTGTTGCTTAGTCAAATTCTAAGTCATCTAGAGTTAGGTGGTTTAGTGGGCGGTGTGGTATCCGCTTAGGCTCTTCAAGTAATAGGTAGATTACTTGATCGTGAGATTAATAACTTTTTCTCACATTGATTGTAACCGGGTTTCGCTTTTGCTTGAGAAGATTAGTGAAGACGGTTGTAAATCCTGTGCAACAGGTCGTGGTTTTACTCCCTTGAGCAAGGAGGTTTCCACGTAAACTGCTTGTGTTGTGTTCTTTATATTGTTTAATCTTCCGCACTGTTCTTGCTGTGTCAAGGGACCTGGTCCGTTGACTGGTAGTGGTCGCACATATTCCAACATTAACCATGGTAAAACTTATTCTTTCACTGGAGTAGAAATCGATCGAAAGGTCCAAGTCGCACCTGAGTTCCATCCAAACCATCCACCCGAGTTAAAAATTACATTTTAAATCTAATAATATTATCGGAATTTCATTTCAACCTCATCTTCCTCAAATAGTAACTTTGGTTAAATTAATCAACTTCTCAAATATTAACTTTAGTTAAATTAATCAACTTCTCAAATAGAAAAACTCTTTTAAACCATGTATACCACATTAAAAAACTACGTAAGAGAAGAGATAAAACATGAAAAACACTCAAAACCACAAAATGACTATGTGAATCGTTACATCATATCAACTATTATTGAAACTAGTCATCTGAAAAATAATTAATATACTATAACATAAAAAATTACACCGATAATACTATGATGAAATTTTGACTAAACTAAACCATAATATAGAGTAATTTATTAAAACAATATATTATTCTAAAATTTTACAAAACTAGTATAAACGTATTTCACAGTAACATTTTAGGATATATTTCGTTTTTAAAAAACTAACAGCGTTTAGGTTGATATACGTTAATGTAAGTAACGTTTCACTCCTAAAATGTCATTTTGAGTAATATTTTACTCCTAAAACGTCATTTTGAGTAACATTTTACTTCTAAAAGGTAACGTTTTAGGGTTATTTTGAATAACGTGTATCAATCTAATGCCGTCAGCTTTAAAAAAATAAAATATACCGTAAAATGTTACTGTGAAATATGTTTATACTAATTTTATAAAATTTTAATTATTTTAGTAAATTGCTTTATATTATTACTTATTTTGGTCGAAACCTCCAAAACCATTAAACCCATGAAATCAATGAATAATTAAATGACAAATACCTGCACATACCATATATGACAACACTATATCATTAATGTTTATTTTTTTTATAGCTAGCCTAGCCATGATGAGAAGACTTATATTTAGAAGCAAATCCATTAAACAAAGCCAAAGCATTGCTAGTAACTTGTGCAACATTAAGAACCTTAGCTTTAATTGTAGCCTTCACTTTACCACCCTTGGAATGGCCTGAATTTAGACCATTCAAACAAGTGTAAGCATCAGTCAATACTGTACTAAGCCAAGTTTGAACATTGCTTTGATGCCATACAAACTCTTCTTGTCCATTTAAATTCAAATTTTGAAGCTCTATGACTGAGTTTGTGAGTTGGGAAATACCATCATAGATTTCATCTAAACATTCTTTTATTGCTTGATTATCTTTAGCCTTCTTATTATGCTCCTTGAGGACATTTTTAATGTACGTTTTTGTATGTATAGCCCTAACTAGGCTTACTTTCAAGGCCGCATGAACTATTTCTTGAGGATCTTGTGATGTTGGATTCACATAGTTGGATAAAAATGTCACACAAGGTTCCGGATAACGAGTTTTTCTACATTGAGTCTCCACAAAGGTAGGGAGGCGTGGATGCAGTCGACCAGTACTAATACTCTCGACTGCAACCACTATAGAGATAAAAAGGAGCAAAAGGGAAATGCTAATTTTTCCCATAGGTAAAGAGGGATATTATTAAAGTTTATGTGCTTCTGAGTAGCGAGAGAAATTGTTAGAATTCTATGAATGAGTTTCGAGAGCGAATGAGATGATAAAAGGGTTAGTGATGGAAAATAGGAAGAGTATGCAAGGTCTTTTATACAAGGTTTTCACATGCATGAAGAATTTGACTTCTTTCATGGAACATGCGCATATGGAGACTACCATGAGAGAATTACGGTGTATTATTTTATTTGTCTCAATTTATATGATACAATTTGAATTTGGACTCTGAATAATTAGGATATGAATATTACAGTATTTTGAAATAAAATTTACAACACATTTACAAACTACATAAACATTATCATAAATTATAAGAAGTAACAATTCAAAATATTAAAAAGATATATCAGAATTAAAGTGAAAGAAAAAATATTTGGATCTTGAGGGAATAATATTATTCCCTCCTTTCTAATTTTGTGAAATATCTTTAATTGAACATGAATATCGAGTATCATTCTTTTATGTTTCTAAGAAAAGGAGTTCACAAATAATGGTAAAGTCATTGTTTGTGTGATATATAAGTTATAGATTTAAATAAGGCATATAAATTGAAATGCAAGAAGAACTAATTATAAAAGAATACGTATATTCTTTTTTTAAAAATTTAATAAATAAAGGATATTATATGAATCGAAAAGAAGAGAGTATTATTTTAATTTTATTTTACTGTTAGCTGTAATCATCCATCTCATTGACAGAGTTACTACTAATTAATTGATTTTAGTTATTGCTTTAACGTGCAAGTAACTTCACAGAAGCAGCCGTCTAATTTCGTGTCTCATGAACAACACAGACCTTAAAGTAAGCATATAATTCATTTTTATTTGTTATTATAATTTGATATATTCATTAAGATATAATTATTAATATAGTTTTATTATAATATCCCTACTAATTAATGTTTAGATTTAATTTTGAAAAATGATAGGTAAAATAGTCTTTAATGTTAAGGATAAAACATGAAAAAAGAAAATTGTCTTTTATTGATATGGAAACCAACATAGGTTGTTAACCAATAATGAGAAGTCCCCTAAAGCAGTTGAGAGGTAGCAAGAAGATGCATTGGGTGATTATTGATATTTATTTCTAGAAATCTGATTTCTAGAGTCGTATTAGAACATAAAGTAAATAACATTTAATTTATGGTCGAAAACTTCTTCGTTTAAGGAAATAAAAAATCACGACCTACACCTCCTAGAATTTAACCAAACTTTACTAACTTCAAAGAACAACATTAGATTACAACTCTATAATCAAAGGAACTAACTCTAGTACCTCACCTCAACAGCTCACTCAAAATGTTCAAGGATTAACTATAATATGTGCCACAATATTTGATGTATGTGAATGAACATGCTAATTTTAAGTTTTAACTTTTCATATGACATGTATAAAATTATAAAATTAAAGGACCATTTTGATATATTTTATGTATGTATATTTAATTGAAGACTATAAAATTTAAATTTATTTAATTTTGTAGAAGTTCATTCCACATAAAAATCAGATAAACAAACTGAAACTGAAAAAATATATCTAATTTAAGTTGATGGAAGGAACCGCTAAGGGAAGGATTTCTTAAACCGACTAATTATTCATAAGAAATTAATTAATTTTGTAAACCGTTAACTAATCCAGTAATCAGTATCATTACTATATTATGCATGTGCTTAAAACTTGTAGCAGCAGATATCATGGCCCATGCATAACGCATCTTGCACCTTACACTTATCTTTTGATTAATTTAACCTATTATACTATGCTTAAATTTTCATGTTAGCACATATCATTTTAGTTGTTGCAGGTACATGTTGTATATTTATTCGTGTCAATTAATGTAATACAGTTTAAAATGACAAAAATGTTTAAGAAAGAAATAAATAAGACTTTCGAAATTTATGATTTAAAACAAAAACTAGATATTTATGAGACTATAAATACTTCTGTTAAAGATAAATTAAACAAAAAAATTTAAAGCTAAGTTGTTTCTCATTATAGAAATGCGATTTTTTTTTAGATAAACTACATAAGAAAGAGTGTCACATAATTTGAAAAAATATACTTGCTTAAAATAAATTATTTGTCTAATTTTTACATGAAACGAAATTTAGCTTCTCAAGTAGGAACATGCATGTGCTAACCATAACTCAGACCCTGTTTATTCTTTTCCTATACAAAGTGACAACTGATCAAGGGGTGGCTCAACGTAATTTTAGGTCTAAAGCGAAATTTTAATTTGCGGCCTTAAAATATTAATACATTTCACATACATATTTATTCAAAAAATAATAATTTTACATTATTTAGATGAAAATTATTAGTGCTTAATATTGTTTTTTCAGTTACTAGTTTATGTAAGATTTTATCAACTCAACATTGAAAAACATTCTTTAAGTGAGACAATTATTATTAGTACTGTAACATAAAGATCGAAGTAATAATTTGATAAATATTAAATAAAGATAAAAATTAGAACCATAGAATTTGACTCAAAAAGTTGATGACTTGGTATTCTTCATTTAAATATGTTTAGAGTAATGCTTGAAACTAAAATTTAAACAGAAATAAAAAGGAATTTGTAATTCACTTTGTTCAACACTTTTTACTCTTAATTCTTTTTTAAAAACAAAGTACAAAAGATGTTAAAGTAGATAAAATAATTTATTATTAAAAAATTATACTTTTTAGGAAAAATGCACAAGTACCCCTCAACCTATGCCTGAAATTCCAGAGACACACTTATACTATATTAAGGTCCTATTACCCCCCTGAAATTATTTTATAAGTAATTTTTTACCCCTTTTAAACCTACGTGATACTAGTTTGAAAGAAAAAGTCAATCATTATTGGGCCCACAAGATAGTGCCACGTAAGTCGAAAAGGGATAGAAAATTATTAATAAAATAAGTTCAGGGGTAATAAGACCTTAATATAGTATAAGTGTGTCTTTGAGATTTTGGGCATAAATTGAGGGGATACTTGTGCATTATCCCTACTTTTTATCATAAATAATTAATTTTATATAAAAATTTTAATACATAATTTATTCTTGACAAAAATTTAAGGCCTCAAATAAGGCAAAGGCTTATTTTTGAAAGCATGGAGCCGACCCTGATTATTGATCTCGATATGCTTAGCGTGCCCATGAATTATAGGATTCACATCTATTTTAATAGCAGATTTTCTATTACAGTATCACTGCAACAAATAAAATTTTTTATGATAATAATACAATTATCATTATAATATATTTTGTCTTTGTTCCTATTTAGTTGTCCACTTTAGAAGTGAAATATTAAGGCACCAATAACTATCATAAGTTAGTTACAATTTTACCCTTAACTTAAAAGATTTTGCAACTCCTCAAGTTACTAAATGTATTTTCTGGTTCCAAAAAGTATGCATTATAACTTAGTACTAAATGTATTTTCTGGTTCCAAAAAGTATGCATTATAACTTAGTAGTACTAGAAATTTTCTAGAATTAAATAAGGGCATATCAAGAAAAATATTGTTGTCCATTTCTTGATTTGTTAAAAAATGGACAAGTAAATAGGAAAAAATATAAACGAAAATATGGACAAATAAATAGAGACACAGAGAGAGTAAATACTTAGCGACAATAAATATCACAGAAGACTTTAATAACTCTGAATACAATAACATCAACTTAATTGCAACTAAATATTTTTATAAAAATATTGCTAGTAAAAGAAAAATCTATTACCACTAAATGTTGGTATAATGATGAATGAGACTTCAGTTTTAATATAGTTCGTTCCTCTTTAAACATATCATTAACATATGTGGTGTGTTACTCCCACTGAATATTTAAACATATCAAAGTTTCCTAAAAAAGCTTAGGTGGTATACATGAACAAAGTTGACTACCGTTAGCAAGTTTCATGTATAAAGTCAACTAGACAAACATAATAGTTGACTAGTAATTTATTAAGTAACATGCACATATAATGCATCTAAACTAAAACACTAATTTTAGTCAGTCGGACCCTGTCTAGATTAGCAGATCAAATAGTGTATAGTTTGACTTCACATGAATATTTTTAAAAGAAATTTGAAATATATGGTCTAAAAGCAATAATAGATATTTATTTGGTTATAAGTCATTCGATAAAATGAATATTTTAAAGTTAAATTGTTACTAAAGAGTGATATGAATCATTCTTCCTGAAACAAATATAAAAATAATGAGTCATATAAATTGAGACACAAAGTAAAAACAGTATAAATTTTAAACATTCCAACAAACAAAACTAAGGTTAATGTTTAGAGAGGAAACATGTGAGTCTTGACAACATTGTCTTTCTAGTTATCTGGGATGTTGGTAATCACCATGCTGATCATATAACCTTAAACCATCTCAACTCAATAATAAATTAAACCAATACATCAAATTTTATATTTGGTGTAAAATTTGGTGTTTTGAGCTTCAACTCATACTAATTTTCATATCAAATTAGTTGTGTGAATTATTGGAAAAACGCGGACAAGCACAAAAATATATATGGTAAAAGTAATGGAAATAAAATGGGTAAATAATGACACTAAAAATTTTACGTGAAAACCCTTCTAAATAAAGAAAAAATCACGGGCCAAGAGTAGTAACTGATATCACTATAGTAAGGAATTGTACATTGTGTTGTCACGAATACAATACTCAAAGTGACTACTACACACTCAAAAGGAACAACACTCTTTTGATTTCCACCTTACTAAAATATCGATCACACTCTATTTTTCTTCACAACCTATTTTTCTTGTATTAGTCTATGAAATAACTCACTTGCTCTCAAAATGTTTTTTTTTCTAACTTGGTGTGTTTTGCAAATGAGCAAGAATTCTCTATTTATAGAAGGAGAAATTTATGTCTATGTCACTAATGACATATGTAAATGTAGCAAAGTCAAAAAAAGGAATTCTACAAATTTTCCAACTACCAAATCTTTATTTTCAACTCTTCTCACTATTCCTTTTTAACAATTACTTGTAGCAATTGACTAGCAAAAGTTGACCAATAAGTATGAGATGGGCTCCACAAATTTCCCCCTCCATTCCCATTCACTGGGAGGAGATATCTTCATCTTGTTTAGAGAGAGATCATATATACAAGTTGTTTACATAATTCGAACTTGTCTTTCGATATTGTCTTGGTCAGCATCTGCAGGATTTTCAGTTGTGTGAATCTTTTTGACGTGAAATGATTCACTCTCCACTTCCTCATGAATCTAATGATATCTGACGTCGATGTGTTTTGTTCTTGCATGGTACATGAAGTTCTTACTCAAGTCTATTGCACCGTGGTTGTCACAATAGACAATATACTCTATCTGAAACCAAGCTCTTGAAGAAATAGCTTGAGCCATATCACCTCCTTAACGACTTCAATAGTCGCAATATACTCATCTTCAGTTGTAGATAATGCAACACACTTCTGCAACTTCGACTGCCATGATATAATTCCCACTGAAAAAGCAAACAAATATCTGATAGTGAATTTTCTGTTACCAAGGTCACCTACCGCATCAGAATCTGTAAGGTCTTTAAAGATTGGATTTGATGCTCCAAAACACAAGCATTCATCTGAGCTTTCTCTAAGATACCTGAATATCCAGTTCGCAACTTTCCAATGCCCTTTTTCTGTATTGTCGAGAAATTTGTTGACAACATCAACTGCGTAAGTAATATCAGGTCTAGTGCATACCATTGCATACATTAGACTCTCGATGATAGAGAAATATGGAACTTTGGCCATGCCTACGTTTCCCTCCTTAGCTGTAGGACACATCTTCTTGCTCAACTTCACATGACCAGCAAAAGGTGTACTATCAAGCTTAACATTCTTCATATTGATGTGATCTAGTACACGTTCTATGTACTTTTTCTGTGATAAATAAATCTTCATTTCACCTCTGAGACGTGTAATTCTCATACCCAAAATTTGTTTGGAATGACCCAAGTCTTTCATAGAAAAAGAGTTACACAACTCTTTCTTCAGCTCGTCAATCTTGGAAGTATTCTTGCCCACAATTAATATATCATCCACATACATTAATAGGATGATAAAATCATGGTCTAAAATTTTTTGTACAAATAGACGATGATCTGATGAAGTCTTCTTATAGCCATGCTCCCCATTACATATTCAAACTTCTTGTACTAGCGTCTATGAGCTTGTTTTAATCTATAAAAACTCTTTTTGAGTTTGGACTCAAAATTTTATTTACCTTCTACTTTGAAGCCATCAAGTTGTTCCATATAAATCTCCTCTTCTTGGTCAATGAGAAGGAAAGTCGTGTTCACATCTATTTGCTCAATCTCTAATTTAAGACTAGCAGCTAAATCTAGAACCGTACGAATCGAGGACATTTTCATAAAATTAGAATATTTTGTCAAAGTCAATACCCTTTCTTTGACCAAACCCCTTAACAACCAATATAGTTTTGTACTTGGGCTTCAAGTTGTGTTCTTCAACTTTAACTTTGAATACCTACTTGTTCTTCAAAGATCTCATGCCCTTAGACATTTTACCAATTCATAGGTGTGGTTCTCATGCAGAGACTTCATCTATTGCATGGCTTCAATCCATTTATGTCTGTGCTCATCTTCCATGGATTTCTCATAATATTCAAGTTCTACCCCGTCAGTGAGTAACACATACTCATTTGGTGAATAACGAGAGGAATGAAATTGTTGTCTTGTGGACCTCATAAGTGGAATATTTGATTTGTCCACAACTTCATGAGCAGGAGGATATCAATAACAATATCATTGTTATTATCAACATCAACATGTTGATTCTAAACAGTATTATGGGCGCCACCATGATCATCAAGCCCAACAACATCATCATGATGAACTGTACAATCAAATTTTGAAGATTCTACTTTCTCCGCTTTGTAAATGTCAACAATTGTTTGATTTTCCATGAAAATAATATCACGACTTGTCACAAGTTTCTTTTCATTTGAATCATATAGCATGTAACCAAATTCATCAAGACCTTATCCCATGAAAATGCACTGCCTTGTCTTGGCATCTTACTCTGACCTCTCATCTTTCGGCATATATGCAAAAACTTTGCAACCAAGTACTCTCAAATGGTCATAGGAAACATCCTTTCCATACCAAAAACTATTTGGTACATCACATTGAAAAGAAACAACGGGAGATAGATTAATAACATGTGGAACGATTCATAAGGCCTTACCCAAAAATGAGTTCAGAAACTTAGACTTAGAAAGCAAAGATCTAACTCTTTCAATCAAGTTCATGATCATACTCTCAGCCAAACCATTAAGCTGAGGAGTCTTCTGGTGTTTAATACCTTGATGCTTACAGTATTCGTCAAATGGTCCACAATATTCACCACCATTATCAATGCGAATACATTTCAGTTTCTCTTTTAATTGAAGTCTGAAACTGATTGAAGACGTCTAACACTTTGTCTTTATTTTTCAAGACATAGACCCAAAGTTTTCTCGAGCAGTGATCAATAAAAGTCACAAAGTAGAGTGCACCACTCAATGTCTTTGACTTCATTAGACCACATACATCAAAGTGCACCAACTCAAGCAACTTTGTCTTTCTTGAAGGAGGATAAGTAAAGGAAACTCTATTTTGTTTACCAGCCAAGCAAAGCTCACAATTTTCTAATTTAGCACTCTTAAAATTCAACAACAATTTGTTCTTGGATAGAACGTTACGTAATTTCTCGTTGATGTAGCTAAGTCTCTTGTGCCATAACGTTAAAGAGCTATCACTCTAAACCGCATTCACCATATCAATACAAGGAAATGTCGTAGTACAATATAGACCACAACGTTGTTACCACTAGCCACAACCAATAAACCCTTAATGAGTTTTCATTTTTCATCACCGTTGGTACTAACATATTATTCATCATCGAAAACACCAATAGAAATCAGGTGCAGACGAACATCAGAAGCATGTTTCACATTGTTCAAAACTAGTTTAGTTGCAACACTATTTTCCAAACAAATTGTACCAATACCAACCACCCTAGAAATAGTCCCATTATCCATACTCAAAGTTCTAAAATCACAAAATATATGAAGAGAAAAAATCCTTCCTTTATGTCAAGCGAGATGCGACATCAGAGTCCACAACCCAACTTGACTTATCACAAGCAATATTTATCATATCCCCATCAAGAACGATAACAAGATCTTCGGTGGTGATGGTGGTTAGGAAATTTTCATTGCCATCTTCTTTAGTTTCCTCTTTATTTTTGTTTTCCCTGTTCAACTTCCTACAGAACTTGTTTGTGTGCCCTTTCATGTCACAATGATAACACTCAATATCCTTAAGTCTGCCTCTGGATTTGCTCCTAGTTTGTTCTCTATACTGAGAATCACGAGTTATGTTTCTCCCTGGGACCAGTTATCAGGACATCCAACGAAGAAGAATCTAGAGATTTTCTTCTCATCTATTCGTTCAAGGAAGTACTCTTGGCGGAATTCATAGAGATCACACCATCTGGAGCAGAATTTGACAATGAAGTTCTAAATGTTTTCGAAGAGTCTGGTAGGGAACCAAGTAGAATCAAGATTTTAATTTTTTCTTCATCAAATTCGATGCCCATAGCAGATAATTGGTTCATGATCCTGTTATACCTTGGTTTCACGGTATAATTAATACTTTTTCCTTAAGTTTAGTGTGTCCGAAAGTCTTTTTGTGCTAGTTTTTATATGAGTTTCTCTTTGTTTTGCAGGAAATCTGTCCAAAGTTGAATGCGGAGATTTTGAGTGAAGAAATGTAGAAGAGACCACATACGGAGCTGATGACGGTCCGTCTTGCTTGTGATGGTCCATAGGTGGCAGCGTAGAGAAGCTGCTGAAGGAATATGGGGAAGTCTGACCAAGTGTGGGGTTACGTAGCTTGTGACGGTCCGTCGTGGCTATGACGGTCCGTCCTGCAGGTTCGTCATGAAGTTCAGAGAAGTGATCCCAGTACCCAGATTCCAAGAGTTGAAGTGTTTTGAAACGAAGACCCTCGACGGACCGTTGTGCTTATGACGGTCCGTCATACTTGCCGTCCAGGGAAATTAAGAGAGCAGCAGAAGAAATTGCTAAGTATGGGGCGACGGTTTCCATGACGGTCCGTCGTGGCCACGACGATCCGTCGCGAGGTCCGTCGACCCAGCCGCGTTTTGGCAGATTTCCAGTAATTAGAATCCTTGTTTAATTAGGTTTTTATTTTTTATAAATAGTTCGAAAAACCTCGTTTTTGAGGTTAGACTCTGCTAGATTAGACATCATATTATTAGACTTTGTGTATTAGTGTTAGATTTTGAGATTCTTACAAGTGACTTTTGGTGATTAATCAAGCAAATTTTCGGACTTTATTCTTTCTTATTGAAGTAAGTACATGAATTCTGATTTAATATATTTGAATATTGTGTTTATGGCTATGAGTAACTAAACTCCATAACTAGGGTTGTGGGAACCATAGGCAAATAATGAGATAAACCCTAACTAAAATAACAATTCTAGAATAGTGTCTTGCATGTATTAATAATTCTTTCGTTTAGAAGTCTAATGCTACTTGCCGGACCAAGGAGGTAGATAATAGGAAAAGAATTATTAACATAGATTTAGTGTATACTATCTAATAGGCTAGTATTGATTGGTACGAGGTAATAACTTAGTCAAATATCGAATACGATGCTTAATATGGGGTAAGGATAAGGGTTAGGATAGCAACACACGTAGCCGGACCAAGATGCAGAGTGAGATTTTCTAGATGCATGACCAAGGATTTAGAAATACATAACTTATCACTTTGCATGCAAGATACTAGGAAAGAATTGTTATAGTTAGAGTTATCAATTTATGAACCTGTGCGGAACACGTAAACCCTAGTTACTTTGATTAATTTATTAAAACCAAACATTAAAAGCTGTTAAGTGTCTCTTTAAAGTTCGTTGTTTATTTTCACTTATTTAGAGATAGAACCCCCCTTTTTATATTTCTACTTTCCAAGGAAGTTATTGACCAAACGATAGTAATAATAGGTTGAGGTTAAGTCTAGACTATTTTCCTCGTGGGAACGATCCCAACCTCACTAGTTGGGTTATTTACTTGACACGACCGCTTTACTTCTTATTTGAGAAGTAAGTTTGAGCGTATCAAATTTTGGCGCCGCTGCCGGGGATCTTAGCTTTTAGATTAACTTGAACTTATTACTATAGTTTAGTTGATATTTTCTTGATTTTACTTTTTTTTATTGCTTTTGATTTCCTTTCAGAACTATCCTCCTTGTATGCCAAATACACGGAGAGGAAGAGAACCCTTGTTTCCCTACGATCACGAGCTAGAGCGTACACTACGCAATATGAATCGAAACTTGGGAATAAATGATGAGGATCCAAACCAGAACATCCCAGATCCAGTGGATGTTCATGGTCAGATGTTACCCGACGCTCCGGGTGAACATTAACAGAGGGGACAAAATCCTGTTGCATGGCCCCAAGCATACTACAGAGGGTATGATAACATAGCAGACTCGAATGGGCCACTTGTATTCCCCCCTCTACCCACAGGCCACACTTTTGTGGTAACTAGTAGCCTGATGCAAATGCTCACTGCCAGAGGTTTGTTTTCAGGGCTACCTTCTGAGGATCCACATGCCCATATAGCTAAGGTAAGGGCAGTGTGTAAAAGTTGTGTGGGGAGGCCTGATTTGGATCTAGATGTAATAGGTCTCAGAGTGTTTCCTCTCTCACTGATGGGAGAGGCTGCTATGTGGTTCACTAAGCTCCCATACAACTCCATCTTCACTTGGAACCAACTACGGGATGTCTTCTTAGCACGCTACTATCCGGTCTCCAAGATATTAAACCACAAAGACAGGGTGAACAACTTTGTGGCACTACCAGGAGAGTCAGTTAGTAGTTCTTGGGATAGATTCACCTCATTCTTGAGAAGTGTTCCAAATCACCGCATAGATGATGAGTCAGTGAAGAAATACTTCTATCGAGGACAGGATGATAACAATAAAGCGGTGTTGGACACTATAGCAGGTGGATCTTATGGAGAATGCCCTTACGCTGAGATCGTTGAGAAATTAGAGAAAATCTCCCGAAATAACAAAGCTTGGAGTACTAGGAAGTCTGATACAGGAAGAAACACCTTCGCAGTGTAGTCCACTCACAACCCATCCACAGATGAGATTCGGGAAGAAATGGCTCAGATGAGAACTGAGCTTGGGTTGGTACTAAAACATGTCACTGGGGGTGCAAAAAAGATAAATGCAGTCAACTACTTGGCTAAACCACCACCTCCTAATGATGAAGTCTATTATGCGGAGGACACCTATGCAGTAAATGAGCAGATGAGGGGTTTCCGACCAAGCGCCCAAGGCGCAAATCAAGATAATTGGCGCCAAGGTCAAGGGAACCAAGGTCGGAACTATGGTAATTACAACCGTGAGGGTCATTATGTCCGAGATGGTAACCTCGACAACAACTTCAACAGGGGTAACTACGGTAACAGAAATGATAGGAATGGGCCCTATGTCCCTCCACAAAATTGTGAAGTTACTCCTAGGGATGGTGGAGATAGTATGGCGCAAGTTGAGGATATGTTGCACAAAATGATGAGGAGATTCGATGCTAGTGATGAGCACATCAAAGAGTTAAGGGGTGACTTAGCTAGTATTGGGCAAAAAGTTGATACACATGCAATTTCGATTAAGCAGATCGAGTTTCAAATGGCCCAATTATCTGCGACAGTGAACACACGGTAACCGGGCACTCTTCCTAGCAACACTGTCCAAAATCCAAAGAATGATGCACACTGTATGGCAATCACTACTCGGGGTGGTAAGCAAACCATTAACCCACCTATGCCATTTTCTGAGGAAAATGTGAGAAAGAATAATGATAATGTGGAGAAGGGTAGTGGTGAAGCAGAGGAAAGTAATGGAAAAGATGCAGAAGTACCTATGAAGGTAATCCCCATGCCTAGGCCAACACCACCTTTCCCTCAGAGATTAGTGAAAAAGACCGAGGTTGGTAAATACCGGCGCTTCATAACAATGTTGAAGCAGCTTTCTATCAATGTCCCTTTGGTAGAAGCTCTAGAACAAATGCCCGGTCATGCCAAATTTATGAAAGATCTGGTCACCAAGAAAAGATCGGTCAATTTTGAGGATGATGATAGATTGCAGCATTGTAGTGCTATTGCTACAAGATCCCTAGTACAAAAGAAAGAAGATCCGGGTGCGTTCACTATTCCTTGTACAGTTGGGTCATTACATTTTGCGAAAGCATTATGTGATCTGGGGGCAAGCATAAATCTCATGCCCCTCTCAATTTACAAGAAGTTGGGTTTGGGGGATCCAAAACCCACTGCGATACGGCTACTGATGGCTGATCGGACAGTGAAACGGCCTATAGGGATACTCCATGATGTGCTAGTAAAAGTGGAGTCATTCATCTTTGCGGCTGATTTTCTTATTCTTGATTGTGAGGTCGATTTGAAGTGCCTATCATTCTTGGGAGGCCATTCCTTGCTACAGGTAGAGCCTTAGTTGATATGGAGAAGGGACAGATGACATTTCGGTTGAATAATGAAGAAGCGACCTTCAACATTTGTAGGACCATGAGGCAGGTGGTGAGCTCCAATCGGTATCTTCCATATACCACAAGGAAAAGATGAAGAAAGGGAATGAACAAAAAACTGCAAAACAAGAGTTTATGGTTGGAGACTTGGTGCTTGTAGACAGTTCTGGGTAACCTTGTCTTCCGGGCAAGTTCAAGTCCAAATGGGATGGCCTTACTTGATTACCCAAGTATTACCTCATGGAGCAGTTGAGTTAAAAGCCAAGGAGGGAGTGCGGTTTAAGAGGAATAGAGATAGAATAAAACTCTATTTTGGGCATAAAGCATCGGGGATCGACGCAATAGAGACATACCATCTTGATGAAGTCTGAGTAATCAAGGGTCCCCAGTCGTGCCGCGACATTAAATCAGGCGCTTGTTGGGAGGCAACCCAATACTTATCGTCTTTTTAGTGATGGTAGCATTTTTCTATTAATGAGTTTTAAATTTGCAGGCACATCACCAGGGAATTCTGCAGAAAATTACTCTGCAGCAGTCACTGACGGACACATCAACGGACCGTTGCGCATGCGACGGACCGTCGTATGCATCCGTCATACCAAGTACGTTTTTCTGTCATTATGAAATTAGGGCACACACGATGGAACCAACAACGGGTCGTAACAACTAGGACGGACCGTCGTCGGGGAACCGTCGCGTGATTAATGAGGTACACCCGACCCGACCCGACTGGACCCTTTTCCAAAATCAGACCGTTTTAGCTCCCCACCCCTTCATATTTCACCCAATTACTCTCTTATTTCTCCCATTACTCTCTCTTTTCAACTTCCCCATTCCCTCCCACCATCATTTCCCTCTCACAATTTTCCAAAGCCCTAAAGTGTTATCTACTAGTGGAAACTGCTGCTGTGAGTGTCTACCTTGCCACCGAGTACTTTTGCATCTGTTTTTCTCCATTTCTAAGGTATGTGTCTCTAATTTATACTCATTTATCTTGCATTATTGTTACTAGTTAGTATTAAGCTTAGTTCCTCATAGTATTTTGTTTACTTTATACGATTCTGCCTGACCTAGGTTACAAATGCTCCGAATTACCATGTTTACCACCCTAGACATAGGTGCTTTTACATTGCTAGTTTCCTAGGTAGTTGGGGTCAACACATGTAGGTCCAAAATACTAAAAGGTTGATGTGGGTTCATCGGGGTTGCTTAGAGTACCTTTAGTTCTGTCACTGTCATTCAGAATGAGACCCTGATGACGGACCGTCGTAGGGCCCATTGCACAAGCCCTAACATCCCTGTCCTACTCGACACATGTGACGGATCATCGTCCTTGCGACGGTCCGTCCTGCACAACTGTCATGCATGCTAGACAGAGACCCTGTTTTTAAGGGTCTCTCATTTTTTCCCAAGTGTTCCTCAACGAACACATGTGACGGACCGTCGTACCCACGACAGTTCGTCCTGCATGACCGTTATAACGGTCAGAGACCCCTCTCCTTAGGGTCTCCATATTTTTTCCTAAGTGTCCATGACGGATATCTGCGACAGACCGTCGTAACTGTGACGGTCCGTCCTGCACACACCGTCATGCTAGTCAGAGACTCTCTTTTCGGGTTCTCTATTTATACAGAGTCCAAGTACAACACGACGGACCTCACGATGGTTCGTCATAGTCACGACGAGCCGTCACCAGGCCCGTCGTGTGTCACTGTTTATACAACAATTACATAATATTTTCACTGTTTTACTTCGTATGGTTTCGCTTGTCTTGTTTGCCACTACTCATACTAATAGTGATCCTTTGCAGGTACTATCTACTATGGCACCCAAGCAAGACCGAACCTATGCACGCGGGCGATCAAAGTCTGTTGCCCCGTCTGCACGCTTGATCATCGGCTCTGATGATGATCGGGACCCTGAGTATGTGCCCCCAGGCACTTCCGCACCTTCCCGTGCTGCATGTGCTCCCAAATCCACACCCAAAACGGTGGCGTCCGGCGTAGTCACTGCCTCCCAGTCTGATGAGGAGCGCACACTGACCGGCACACCCTTTGGGTCAGCCACAAATGAGGAAGGAGCGTCTGGCTCCTTAGGAGTATCATGGTCCGAGGAAGCTTCAGGATCTGCTGAGGTTCCCGCACCCGCCACTGTTGCAGCGTCGGCCTCGTCTGATGAGGCTGACAGTTCAGACTCTACATCCGGCGCACCAGCTTAGGTCCCCACCCCAGCCTTTGACCAGCCAAACCGGTGGTGTGTCGACGACCAGTTTCAAGTTTACTCCGACGCCAAGTTCCTGACTGATAAAGGAGTAATGACTCGGACACTCACCTTGGAGCGGCGGGTACTTACAGGGAGTCTCCCAACGATGCCAGAGATCCACAACCTCTTCACCAGGCATCACTTAGAGTGGACAGCACGTCCATTGGGACGATACAGCGAGGAAATGGTCCGAGAGTTCTATGCATCCTACGTAGCGACTCTCCGATCACAGATCAACCGGCGGGCTGCTCCCGCTAAACAGGCCCTACTGGAGCAGGTTCGAGTCCGGGGCGTGCAGGTTGACATTTCCCTGCCAGCCATCCGCCGGTTTCTATACGGCGAGAGTGCAGATGCTACTCGGACCCCCATCACTGCCGAGTTTGACTACCGCTGGAAGATAGTAAAGGATGGACAGTTCTTACGCGAGCTAGCACTGAGAGAGACCACCAAGAGGTGGATGGCCCTGCACCTGTCAGTAGATGGAGAGGGTGCCGATTGGGTCACTGAGCCGAAGGGGGCCATTAAGAAGGCCAACCTCACGTTCATAGCAAAGTTCTTGTGGCTGCTCGTCCGTCACTGCCTTTCCCCCACAGTTGCTGATAACATTGTTACCTGGGATCGAGCAGTGTTGATGGCGGCGATGATAGCCGAATTCGAGGTGGACTTCGCATGGCTTCTCCAAGCAGTCATGCACGAGAGGCATTCAAGGTCACTACTACCTACCCCTTCCCGTGTATGATCTTTGCCCTTTGCAAGTCCGCAGGTGTGCCTATATGGCACATAGATTAGCTTAAGACCTCGCAGGGCACTGTGGACGTCGGCCTCATCAGAGACGAGGCCAATGAGTTGGCTCCACGTAGAGGGCCCCATCCAGAGCTGCCCCCACTGGCTGATGATCTTGCGGATATGGTAGCCTAGGCCCGCACCGCTACACAGGCGTCCACTAACACTACCCCGGTCGAGTCTATCCCGGGTAGTAGCCCAGCCCCGAGCTCCTCTCGCACAGCCCCGCTTGCTAGGGTCCAAAAATTAGAGGCACAAATGGCCACTCTTCTGCATCATATCCAGCCTTGGATGCAGAAGTCGATCACTGAGTCTGAAGATCGTCTAGAGATGAAGATGCAGCAGTTTACAGAGCGGAAGATTGCTGAGGTCAACCAGCGCCTGAACGCTTTTGAGCTGAGAGTGTTAGCCCGACCAGCCCCTCCAGTGGATGTGTCGACTCTTCAGGCTGCAGTCGACAGTCTTCGTGCAGACATCGACACGATCCTAGAGGCGAGGGTGCCGGAGTTTGAGGCCCCTTCTGTCGAGCCAGCTGAGGGCACCGTACTGGCAGCCCTGTTTACTACTTCAGAAATTCCACCACCTCCCCCTCGAGAGAGTGCCAAGAGGCGTAGGTGTCGAGCAGAGGATGAGGCGCGAGCAAGGAATAAGGAGCGCCGAGAGATGGAGGTTGCGAGGAGAGCCTCACTTGCTGAGGTGGAGGCGCACCAGATCAAAGCATCACAATTAGCGGCTGGGGCGTCTAGCTCCCGCACTGTAGAGACAGCAGGAGGCACTACTGATGGTGCGGTTGTTGCTGAGGACACCACGGAGGGTGTCCAGATTGCAGAGGACGTGGGTTCCGGGGAACTGGACCCACCATCTTGCTGATCGACGGCGCTTTGCGCCACATGTTTGCTTCACCTACCACTCTAATATTTAGATTTTTTTATGCATTGGGGACAATTGCATGCTTTTTTGTTGGGTTGGGGTAAATGGAAAGTGAGTGTTAGGGTGAAGTCTGAGTAGCCCAACTCACTATCCTCTTTTGGGGTTTTCTTGCCTGTGTTCTTTTTCCCCAAAAGACTGATTACTTTTTCTGTTGAACCGGCATGTTTATATCTTTTGTACATAGTTTAACTCTGAAGCATGATGGCTAAAATGATATCCTGAGAAAATTGGAAAATGTTGCATGACTAGGCTTATTAACAGTTAATTGTGTGGCTCTAAGCATGAAATAGAATTACACCATTGCATTACCCTAAGTCTTCAATTCGAACTAGGTGTCTAATAATCTGGTATAGTGATGAGATGTCAAGTGAGTGTGAGGAAATTTGAATAGTCCACTATTGGTACTGAGCTAGAACTTGCCTGGTTAGTCCTGCTAAAAGTAAGCTGTAACAGACAATTAGGAAAGGATCATAGGCCCTTATTCAAGATAGCCCATTTCTAGCCTAAATAAAAGAAACCAAATGAAAGTTATCCTTCTTTGATCCAAATAATCTGAGCTTAAAATTAGACCTTTCTTTCTCACCCCAACTGATCTTTTCTGGGAACAATATGTTGGCCCTGGTCCCTCCTTGGACATGTGTACCTCAGCTTATGCCAAAAGCATAAGTTGAGGGTGGCTAATGCATAAACAACCTTCATTATGGCCCTGACCCAACTTTGGGTATTGTGTACCTTGACTCATGGGAAAGCCATGAGTTGAGGGTGGCTGTTTTGAGGAATGCTATGGAAAGTGGGGTTGAAAGAACAAAGAGAGAGAAAGAACAAAAGGAAAGTGACTCAAGAACTCGTTGAAAGAAAAGTAAAAAAAAGAAAAAAGAAAAAAAAAGAGAAAAAAAAGAAAAGAAAAGAGTCACTTACACAAATGAAGAAAGAAGGGAAAATAGCAAGGTGAAAGAATGGGAGAAACTGGGCGAGAAAAAGTGATAAAAAGTTGAAGGTTTAGCCGATATGTCAAGGAGGGCAAAAAGTCACTAATGTATACCTAAATATAGCCTACCTGACTCTGAGCCTATGTTACAAGCTAAGAAAGTCCTATCGTGATCCTAAGGGTTGTATAGCGAACTTAAGGCAGTGAAAATAAGGGAAAGCTTATGGCAATAGGTATGAATAAGTGTGACTTTGTTCTGAGAGCGGGTGTTGAAAAGTAATCCTTATACTCAAACTGAAATCATTGTGTGAAAAATGAGGATTTTGTTTTGAAGTGAGGACACTAGTTGCAATACCGGAATTGTTAGCACCTCGGTGAGAAATTGAAGAGGATAGGTGTTAGTGCATGGTGAGTCTGTGTCATGTTCTAATCCCACAAAATTCAAGCCTAATAGTGATAGCATGCATAGATTTGATGAGATTAATCGGGATTGATAGCCAAATGATTGCAAAGGATAAAACATGAATACTATGGTACAAAGATTGTGTAGTGAGTCATAGTGCGTCGCTTGAGGACAAACAACGAATTTAAGTTGAGGGTGTTGATATACCGTGGTTTCACGGTATAATTAATACTTTTTCCTTAAGTTTAGTGTGTCCGAAAGTCTTTTTGTGCTAGTTTTTATATGAGTTTCTCTTTGTTTTGCAGGAAATCTGTCCAAAGTTGAATACGGAGATTTCGAGTGAAGAAATGTAGAAGAGACCACCTACGGAGCTGATGACGGTCCGTCGTGCTTGTGACGGTCAGTAGGTGGCAGCGTAGAGAAGCTGCTGAAGGAAGATAGGGAAGTCTGACCAAGTGTGGGGTTACGTAGCTTGTCGGTCCATCGTGGCTATGACGGTCCAATCCTGCAGGTTCGTCATGAAGTTCAGAGTAGTGATCCCAGTACCCAGATTCCAAGAGTTTAAGTGTTTTGAAACGAAAACCCTCGACGGACCGTTGTGCTTATGACGGTCCGTCATACTTGCCGTCGAGGGGAATGAAGAGAGCAGCAGAAGAAATTGCTAAGTATGGGGCGACGATTTCCATGACGGTCCGTCGTGGCCACGGCGATCCGTCGCGAGGTCCGTCGACCCAGCCGCGTTTTGGCAGATTTCCAGTAATTAGAATCCTTGTTTAATTAGGTTTTTTATTTTATAAATAGTTCGAAAAACCTCGTTTTTGAGGTTAGACTCTGCTAGATTAGACATCATATTATTAGACTTTGTGTATTAGTGTTAGATTTTGAGATTCTACAAGTGACTTTTGGTGATTAATCAAGCAAATTTTCGTACTTTATTCTTTCTTATTGAAGTAAGTACATGAATTCTTATTTAATATATTTGAATATTGTGTTTATGGCTATGAGTAACTAAACTCCATAACTAGGGTTGTGGGAACCATAGGCAAATAATGAGATAAACCCTAACTAAAATAACAATTCTAGAATAGTGTCTTGCATGTATTAATAATTCTTTTGTTTAGAAGTCTTTTTAACGGATGACCAACGTTAGAACTCGCCTTAATGCTACTTGCCGGACCAAGGAGGTAGATAATAGGAAAAGAATTATTAACATAGATTTAGTGTATACTATCTAATAGGCTAGTATTGATTGGTACGAGGTAATAACTTAGTCAAATATCGAATACGATGCTTAATTTGAGGTAAGGATAAGGGTTAGGATAGCAACACACGTAGCCGGACCAAGGTGCGGAGTGATATTTTTCTAGATGCCGGACCAAGGATTTAGAAATACATAACTTATCACTTTGCATGCAAGATACTAGGAAAGAATTGTTATAGTTAGAGTTATCAATTTATGAACCTGTGGGGAACACGTAAACCCTAGTTACTTTGATTAATTGATTAAAACCCAAACATTAAAAGTTGTTAAGTGTCTCTTTCAAGTTCGTTGTTTATTTTCACTTATTTAGAGATAGAACCCCCATTTTTATATTTCTACTTTCCAAGGAAGTTATTGACCAAACGGTAGTAATAATAGGTTGAGGTTAAGTCTAGACTATTTTCCTCGTGGGAACGATCCCAACCTCACTAGTTGGGTTATTTACTTGACACGACCGCTTTACTTCTTATTTGAGAAGTAAGTTTGAGCGTATCAGATCCCTAGAAAATTATTCAGATGGTATGCTGTCGGAGAACCATCATGATACTACAAACTCAAAACGTCTTCTTTATTAAGAGTATTTGTTGTTACCAGTCTTTCGAGCATATAGACTTTCAAGATGTTATCATAGTGTTCGAGCATGTGTCTCTCTAAAAATATTGTTCAACACATTATCATCGATCGATTGTCTAATGAATCCACAAACCTGTTTGTGTAACAGATTTCACTCTTTATCATTTTATTATCAGGCTTTACAGTGATAAATATTAAGTTGTAAAAATTCTTGACATAAAACAAATCTTCCATTTCCCCCTTTCAAAAAGAATAATTAACACCATTCAAAGTAACAATTCTACTTGTGTTGGCTTCCATCGTTTTCCCAAAAATATATTTATTGCAAATCAAAGTAAATCTTTTATATATGGAGTTCAAATTGTGCTGCAACCATAAGAGCATACTCAGCAAAACCTTGGCTCTAATACTAGTTTGCTGGAAAAACACAAACAAGCACAAAAATACATATGGTAAAAGTAATGGAAATAAAAAGAAAATAATGTCATCAACAATTTTACGTGGAACCCTTCTACATAAGGTAAATACCACGGGCCAAGAGTAGCAACTGATATCAATATACTAAGGAATTTTACACTTGTAGTCATGAATACAAGACTCAAAGTGACTACTACACACTCAAAAGGAACAACTCTCTTTTGGTTTCCACCTTACTAAAATATTGTTCACACTCTATTTTTCTTCAAAACTATTTTTCTTGTATAGTCTGTGGAATACCTCACTTGCTCTCACGATGATTTTTTCTCTCTAACTTGGTGTGTTCTACAAATGATCAAGAATACTTTATTATTGAAGGAGAAAATCATATCTATGTCACTAACGACATAGGTAAATGTAACAAAGTAAAAAAAAAGGTTTGCAAATCTTACCAATTTGTCAAGTACCAAATCTTTAATTTCAACTCTTCTCAATAATCCTTTTTAACACGTAGCAATTGTGTAGTAAAAATTGACCAAAAAAATATGGGATGGACTCCACATGAATAGTGTTACACCAAATTTGGTGTAACACTATTCATAACACCAAATAACTTTTTGAATATTATAATATTATTTTATTATACAAATTTTTAATTAAATATATAATTTGTATGTTTTAATTAATTCTCTTGTATATTTAATTATTTTTTATGTAATATTTTTATAATATTAATTTTAGATATAAAATTTATCTTTTTATAAATTAATTTTTCTATATGTGACTTTTTTGAAAAATTAAAGTTATGTTAATTCTATTATATATTATATAAACTACAATCTCGTTTTGCAATTATCGCAGGATCGTCATGTTTTTGGAGAAAAAAAGTGTTACATGATATATTAACTTCATGTATTATAATGCACCACATGATAATTGAGGGTGAGCGTGACCTTAATGCATAAATTCAAGATGCGTCGGAAGGTCTGTTGCTCCCAATTGCACGCAAGTGTACGTGGTCGAACAAGATTTTGGCATCACTGCTGGAGACTTAGAAATTAACTATTCTTCTAGGTTATACTTCTTTTTTTTATTTACTTTTTTCAATTAGTTTTTTTTTCAAAAATTATTATTATTTCTTCTTTCATTGAATATTTTGGTACTCTTACTGATATGGATGATTGGGGTTAATTGTGGTTGGGTGATGAAAGTCCTTTATGTTATATATGTGGTCGTCAGTATATTCATTGGAATTTTTGTCCGAAATTTTATTCCCTTCCCCCAAACCCCTATTATAATTCTTCTCTTGTTTGTGATGTTGGTAGGGGCAGAACACAAAATAAGTTTCACTTATGAAATGTACGGACATGTTGCACAAAGTTAATTCTAAAATCGCTAAACAAATGTTTGAATGTGTGGAAGATGCGCTTGACGCTATTCAATTAGAAATTACTGGCCTAGAGATTGCATCCCAATAAAGAGAAAGTTAAGCAGAAGCGGAGATAATGAATCCAATCTTGGCTACAAGAACAAACTCAACTTCTAAAGTTCAAAGAGTTTATCCGGTGATGGTCTGACATACATGACAACCCAACTGATTGAAGGAAGAGTTGAGATCGCACAAGAAATAGATAAATTTGGCTCAGATAATGATGTTTTAAAGTTAATACTTTTGAGTATTTTATACTTTATTCCTTAATATCGATGATGAGAAAGAGTACAAAAGTGAAAATATTGTAAATAATGATGTTTTAGAGTTGAGGGTGTTGACACCAAATCTGGTTTGATAGTTTTAAAGTTCATACTTTTGAGTATTTTATTTTAAATAGTTCAAAATACACGTTTTATCATTTTAATACAATTTGTAAGATAATCATCATTTTTCTCGAAGTATTAGGATTTATATCGGTTGTTATGTTTATATTATTTTGTCACAACCAAAATTCACATGTAATTAATTATGTTCATTATATATATTTTTTCATATTCATTTTTTCTCTGTTATTTTATTAATATTCATTTTCATATTTTGTGCAGTCTAGAAATTCATTTAAATCTGAATATAATTTTTATGCACAAATACTTGAGCCATAATTTCAAGCCCATAACTTGAGCCCATTGTATTACAATCCTGTTTAAAGAAAAGTTTGTCCATTAGGTTAGGTGGTGGATAAAAATGTTAGTGGTAATTTTCAGATTTCCTTTGGTCTTGAAAGACTTCTTTTTAGTGTTCATATTTTCCAGCAAGTTACCAAAGTTCAGCAGAAATCCGACAAGTCCACCACCCAAAAGACCCCGGTTGCTCTAACCCATTTCTTTTTCCATTTTTTCTGGTGAAAAGTTAACCCAACGCTTCTCCTCTTTGCTGCTGTTGTCAGCAGCTCTCTTTAGCTGCAGCAAACAACAACAAGTGACCCATTTTCCCGGCCAAACCACCACCTGAAATTCCCAAAACCGCCAGCAAACAACAATTAAACTAAACCCCAGCCTCCCTTTATCTTCCTTTTTCAGTGAGCTTTTGCAAACAACCAGACCCTTTTTCACTTTGTTTGCGTCCATTCTTGCCATGAAAATCATCTACGGTGAAAGCCTCATCGCTTTTCAGCTCTAACCAGCCACCAAATCGCTGCTAAACCCAACCCCGTTCCTTCACGTACAGCTAACCAAACAGAACCCTACCTCTTTCCCCTTTTTTTTGTATTTTCTACTTGTTTTTTTGTAGGTCTCAAGCGAGCTCGACTCCAGCTGCACTGCCGGTGAAATGGATATCCACACTGGCCGGCCAACATAAAAAAATAGCAACGCCAACTCCGGCGAACACAATTAGTGAGTTCACAAGTCCAAATCAGCAACACAACTTGATTCCGGCAAATGGGTATTCTTCTTTGTTTTATCTTTTTACTACTTCACTTTGTTTGTTCTCTACAATTCAGATCTGGCCGGAGGGGTTCAAACTCCGTCCATTGTTATTTTTCGATAGAAACTTTGTCTTCTTTGATTAAGAAAAATGTTTGGTTTGCTACTCTACTTTGCCCTCTTTTTAACTTTTGGGTCATTTCATTTTTGCTTGTATTTATTTATTTGTTGACTCATTACTTGCTTCATCCAATAGTTGCTGCTTTATTTTTGTTTATATGATTTTAGATTTATTAAAATTATTACATTTCACTTTCTAAAAATTTCCAGCGAACTGTGGTGCTCTTGTTTTTATTAGTTTGTTATAAAGTTTATATTATATCGTTATTTGTTAATTTCATATGATTATGTGGGAATATTTTATTTTTCTATATCATGTTATTTTTCTCATTATCTTTGTTGCATTGTTTATTTGGTTCATACTATTATCTTATTTAGTTTTTTTCATCTCTCAATATTTGTTTTCGTTACAAGTTAAAATTGCCGATGAAGAAATTATCGTCAATTTCCAAGGTCTTTCATGTCAATAAGACGCGTTTTTTATTTTTAAGTTATTATTTCATGTATTCAACTTTATTCATATTTATTTATTACTAACACTTTTACTAAGTGTGTTTACAAGTAACCAAGACTTGTTTCCTTGAAGCTATTCGAAAGGATTTCGAATTATATTTTTCAATTCATTATTTTGTATATATTGATGTTAGACAAACCTTAAGTCGATATTATTATTTTATTTTATTGTGTGTATTGCATGCTTATTATATTTGTACAATATTTAATTCTCCTGCTCAATTTGAAAAAATAAACTCAGTCGGGAACCACAATTGTGGATTTCGAAGGATGCCTGTCACGACCCAATTCGAGGACGCGACTGGCACCCACATTTACCCTCCTATGTGAGCGAACCAACCCATCTAAACCTTAACATTTCAATATAATATCAACAGAAAATAATGCGGAAGACTTAAACTCATAAATAAAACAACTCAACTATTATTAATATTCCCAAAATCTGGAAGTCATCATCACAAGAACATCTATGATCAAAAGACTAAGCTAAACTATCTAAGAATGTCTAAGAAGCTAAAAATACATAAGAAACTAGTCCATGCCGGAAGTCAAGGCATCAAGACTTATAGAAGAAGATCCAGTCCAAGCTAGAAGCGTTAGCTCACCCTGAGATCCGGTATGACGAAATCTGGCCCGAATTACTGTTGTGTTGAAGTTGGCGGAACGTTTGCTGCATAACACAATTAACAAGGGGGAAACATAAAAGTAGGGGGTCAGTACAACCACACGTACTGAGTAGATATCATCGGCCAACTCAAAATAGAAGATAATATATATCAAGTAATATTATAAATCAACTATAAACTCAACATGTAGCAACAACAAGTATTATAATCGTCAATAAATACCATCAAGTTCATCCATGAGGGCTCAAGCCTCAATACCATACTCATTTGGGAATTAAGTGCATTATGTTGAGTATATTAACATCTTTCGAGATTCATTATCTTTCTTCCTCTTGTGTCGGTACGTGACACTCCGATCCCCTACCACTATGTGTCGGTACGTGACACTCCGATCCCCTATATGTGTCGGAACGTGACACTCCGATCCCCTATATGTGTCGGTACGTGACACTCCGATCCCCTATATCTACGTGTCGGTTCGTGACACCCGTCCCACTAATACTATGTGTCGGAACGTGACACTCCGATCCACTAATACTATGTGTCGGAACGTGACACTCCGATCCACTAATACTATGTGTCGGAACGTGACACTCCGATCCACTAAATTCATTCTATCCGTTCATCAAGCCTTCTCAATACCAAGGCATCATCAATCCCACTACTTTAATTCATCAAGCCTTCTTTTTATACCAAGGCATCATCATTAATATCATAGATTAAAGTTTCTTTCAAGATTTGGGATTCAACGGTGTTCATCATGCTTGTTTTTATCAAAATCACATAATCATATTCATGCAATCATACAATTAAGCATATAGACAGGTTTACAATATCATCAACACATATTATTCACTATTAAGAGTTCACTACGAATTATCGTAAAATAAACCATAACCTACCTCCACCGAAGACTAGTGATCAAGCAAGAATTTCCAAGCTTGTTTTCTCCCCTTTGATCGACTGCCCTCTCTCTCTTTCTTGTTCTTTCTCTTTTGTTTTCTTATGTTCAAACCCTCTTTCTTTTACCCTAATTAATCAAATAATTAAGTGTGAAAAAGGACAATAAACCCCCTAATTAACTTAAGGTTACTTCTTTTTAACCCCTAAGTAATTAGACTTATTAATGTTAACCCTCAATCTTTATAATTAAGGAAAGAATAGTCAAAAACGACCCTTAAAACGTGTGGAGAAATCCTAAACTGCCTGGGACTGCGCAACCTGTGACGGGCCGTCGTGCCTGCGACGGTCCGTCACGGTGGTCGTCGCAGCTCCCTCGAGTTTGAGTGGCCTGTGACGGCCCGTCACACCTGTGACGGTCCGTCCTGTTCCTCCGTCATGACGGTCAGAAACTTGTTTCTTGTACCAAATTCCCAAAAGTTGAAGTGTTTTGCGACGGAAACTCACGACGGTTCGTCGTGGATGTGACGGCACGTCCTGCAGGTCCGTCACAATTTACAGAGAGTCGATTTTCAGTACCCAATCTCAAAATTCGAAGTGTCATGGAACGAAACTCCTCGACGGGCCGTCGTGACCACGACGGTCCGTCGTTCCATCCGTTGTCCCAGCCAGTTTTTCCAGAATTAAAATCTGTTGCTCAAAACGACTAAACAGGTCGTTACAATAGATACCAATTTACCCATCGTTCGTCCCCGAACGATCAAAAGAAGAAAAACAGTGGCGAAAAGGAGTACCTGAATCTGTAAACAGATGTGGGTATTTTTCTTGCATATCTGCCTCCTTCTCCCAAGTAGCCTCTTCAACCGGTCGATTCTTCCATTGCACTTTGATGGATGCAATCTCTCTCGACCTCAGCTTGCGAACTTCCCTATCTAATATAGCAACCGGTTCCTCTTCATAAGTCAAGTTCTCATCCAACAAAACTGAATCCCAACGGATAATGTAGTTTCCATCTCCGTGGTATCTCTTCAACATGGATACATGAAACACCGGATGTACTCCGGACAGCCCTGGGGGCAAGGCTAATTCATAAGCCACCTCCCCTATTCGCTTTAGTACCTCGAATGGTCCAATATACCTTGGACTTAGCTTACCTCTTTTTCCAAACCGCATCACCCCTTTCATGGGTGAAACCTTCAACAGGACTTGTTCACCTTCCATGAACTCCAAGTCTCTAACCTTTCGGTCTGCATACTCCTTTGTCTACTTTGAGCCGCCAAAAGCTTTTCTTGAATAGCTTTCACCTTCTCCATAGAATCTCTTAACAATCAGTCCCCCAAGGTCTAACTTCAAAGGCATCAAACCAACCAATGGGAGATCTACACCTCCTCCCATACAATGCTTCAAATGGAGCCATGTCAATACTGGAGTGATAGCTATTATTATATGAAAACTCTGCCAAAGGTAAAAGCTATCCCAATGGCCACCAAACTCTATCACACATGCACGAAGCATGTCCTCCAACACTTGAATCGTTCGCTCAGACTGACCATCCGTCTGAGGGTGAAACGCCGTACTAAGGTCCAACCTAGTACCTAATTCTGCATGCAATGTTCTCCAAAACTTAGAAGTAAACTGCGTACCTCTATCTGATATGATGGAGAGTGGAACTCCATGCAACCGAACGATCTCTGAGATGTAGATCTTGGCTAACTTCTCTGCATTGTAGGTCACCTTGACCGGAATAAAATGAGCGGACTTAGTTAACCTGTCAACAATCACCCAGATAGAGTCATACTTACTCAATGTCTTGGGAAGACCAACCACGAAGTCCATCGCGATTCTCTCCCACTTCCATTCAGGAATGGGCATTCTCTGAAGTGTTCCTCCGGGCCTCTGGTGTTCATACTTTACTTGTTGACAGTTTGGACATTTGGCAATAAAGTCAACAATATCGCGCTTCATTCTACTCCACCAGAAGTGTTGCTTTAGGTCGCGATACATCTTGGTTGCACCAGGATGTATAGAATATCCAGAACTATGAGCCTCGGTAAGAATGGTGGTGATCAAATCATCGACGCGGGGTACGCATACCCTTCCCTTAATTCTCAAAACACCTTCCTCGTCGATTGTTGCTTCTTTAGCCTCTCCTTGCAACACTTTATCTCGAATTCGACTTAGCTTCTCATCATCAAACTGTTTCCCCTTAATCTGATCAAGAAAGGAAGATTTTGCCTCTACACAAGCTAACAATCCTCCCTTCTCATTTATTTCCAACCTCATAAGGTCATTAGCCAGAATCTTCACTTCTCTAGCCAATGGGCGTCTAGAGGCTTGCAAATGAGCTAGACTTCCCATGCTTCCGGCCTTTCTACTCAAAGCATCTGCCACAACATTCGCCTTCCCCGGATGATACAAGATAGTGATGTCGTAGTCCTTCAGTAGTTCCATCCATCTCCTCTGTCTCAAGTTCAAGTCTTTCTGAGTGAATACATACTGTAGGCTACGATGGTCCGTGTAGACTTCACACTTAACCCCATACAGGTAATGTCTCCATTGCTTTAGTGCAAATACTACCGCGGCCAACTCCAAATCATGGGTCGGATAGTTACGTTCATGCACCTTTAATTGCCTCGAAGCATAAGCAATCACATTCTTCTATTGCATTAGTACTGCACCCAACCCAGAATAGGATGCATCACAATAAACAATAAAGTTTTTACCCTCTACCGGCAAGGTGAGGATAGGCGCGGTAGTCAACAAGGTCTTAAGCTTCTGGAAGCTTTCTTCACATTCATCTGACCATACAAATGGAACATTCTGCTTAGTCAAGTTCGTCAATTGGGAAGCAATAGAAGAGAATCCCTTGACGAATCGGCGGTAGTAGCTAGCTAGCCCCAGAAAACTCCTTATCTCTGACACATTAGTAGGTCTTACCCAATTTTTCACAGTCTCAATCTTGGATGGATCCACCATCACTCCATCCTTAGAAACCACGTGCCCCAAAAAGGACACTGAATCTAGCCAAAACTCACACTTGGAAAATTTCGCATAAAGCTTTTTCTTCCTTAACAACTCTAACACCATTCTCAAATGCTCCTCATGTTCCTTCTTACTTTTGGAGTATATCAGTATATCATCAATAAACACAATCACAAAGAGGTCCAAGTATGACTTGAAAATCCCGTTCATCAAGCTCATGAAGGCAGCAGGGGCATTAGTAAGACCAAACGACATTACCACAAATTCATAATGCCCATACCTAGTTCGAAAAGCAGTCTTTGTCACATCCGTTGCTCGTATTTTCAATTGGTGATAACCGGACCTCAAGTCAATTTTTGAGAAGACACAAGCACCTTGTAACTGATCGAACAAGTCATCAATGCGAGGAATGGGGTACTTGTTCTTAATAGTTACTTTATTCAACTGTCGGTAATCTATGCACATTCGGAAACTCCCATCCTTCTTCTTCACAAACAAAACCGGAGCACCCCAAGGAGATGCACTTGGTCTAATAAAGCCCTTGCTCAACAACTCTTGAAGTTGTGCTTTTAACTCTCTTAACTCCGCGGGAGCCATTCTATACGGGGGTATAGAAATGGGGCGAGTACCCGATTCAAGATCGATGCAGAAGTCAATATCCCTATCTGGTGGCATACCAGGAAGATCTGCAGGGAACAAATCCAAAAACTCACAGACCACCGAAACTGACTCAATCGAAGGTACTTGAGTGGTGTCGTCCTTGAGATGTGCCAAGAAAGCTAAACACCCTTTACTCACCATTTTCTTAGCGCGAAGAAAGGAGATTATACGCACCGGATTGGAAGTGTAGTCACCCTCCCACACTAACGGATCTGCCCCAGGCTTGGCTAACGTCACTGTTTTAGCATTACAATCCAAAATCGCAAAATTTGGAGAAAGCCAAGTCATACCCAGAATTATATCAAAGTCACCCATTTCTAAAATAACCAAATCTACATAAGTGTTGCTCCCCACAAAATTCACCAAACAAGACCTATACACTTTTTCGACTATTACAGACTCACCCACCGGAGTAGAAACACGAATAGGTATGTCAAGTAATTCACAATGTAAATTTAGACCGTTAGCAAATGAGGAGGATACATATGAAAACGTGGAGCCAGGGTCAAATAATACAGATGCCATGCAATCACAAACCAAGAGATTACCTGTGATAACCGCATCTGACGCCTCCGCTTCAGACCTCCCAGGGAAAGCATAACAATGGGCCCTATCATTCGTCTGTCCCTTGCCCCTACCATGTTGTGTAGTAGTGGCTCCGTTTTGCCCATCACCTCTGCCGTTTTGGTGACCACCATTACCTCGACCACCACGTCCTCCAGAAAAACGGCCTCTACCATGACCACCCCTACCTCTAGCTAGTGGGGCTCTGTAACTCTGTTTTGGACAATTCCTCCTAATATGTCCAATCTCCCCACATCCATAGCACTCTCTGGAATCGGGCATAGGTCTCTCGGGGTAGTGTTGACCGTTCTGAGGTGGACCCCCAACTACAGTCTGTAGTGAAGACTGTATTGGTCGAACTGAGTGACCTCCGGAGTTCTGTCCTCTAGAGTAGGAACCATTAAACTCACCTCCCCTTCGAAACCTCTTTGATGTCGATGTCGTGGTGAAGTCATCTGGCTTCACTCCTTCCACCTCTATCACAAAGTCTACCACCTCTTGGAAAGATGTTGTCGTTGCCGCTACCTGTAAGGCTGAAATCCGCAACTCCGACCTCAACCCCTTCACGAAACGGCGAATCCGTTCTTGTGGACTGAAACAAAGTTGGGTGGCATATCTGGATAGTGCGCGAAATTTAGCCTCATACGCGTTTACTGTCATCCTTCCTTGTTCAAGACTCAAGAACTCATCCCTCTTTCTATCTCTCAAGGTTCTTGGGATATACTTTTCCATAAACAGGGTAGAGAATGATTCCCAAGTCATGGGTGGTGCCTCTGTTGGCTGACACTCAACATGTGAACGCCACCACATTTTGGCGTTCCCTTGGAACTGATAGCTCACAAACTCGACACCAAACCTCTCTACTATCCCCATCTTGTGTAGTAGCTCATGACAATCAACCAGAAAATCATAAGCATCCTCAGATTCTGCACCCTTGAAGACTGGAGGTTTCAATTTCAAGAACTTACTGAAAAGTTCGTGTTGATCGTTTGTCATGATAGGCCCAGTAGTCAGACGTGGAAATGTGCCTATTCCCAATGATGCATCCATGCGGGGAGCCATAGTAGCCGCATGTCGTATCTCTGAAACCGGAGGTGTTGGTGCAGAAACCACTGGAGGTGCCTGACCCTGATCAGACAACCCGCTAAGATAAGCCAGTACTTGGTTGATCATCTCTGGGGTAGGTTGGGGTGGCATTTCCTCATTTTGCCCTTGTTCATTCTCCCCTTCCTCACCCTCTCTTACCACATCCTCAGTCGGTGGAGGAGTCACCGCCCTAGCCTCAGATGGACTAGGTGCTCGTCCTCTTCCTCTAGAGGACGTCCTCCCACGACCTCTACCACGGCCTCTTGCCGCTGTTCTCCCTCGAGCCACAGCCCTAGTGGCTGGCTCAGTCGTTTCCTGTCTTTCCGTTGTTGCTGCTGGTGCGTTCGTTGCTCTAGTTCTAACCATCTGCGAAATAGAGTGAAGATGGTCAGATACCAATTTGTATCACCTAGATACCAATTGGACTCAAGTAGTAGCACGAAAGAAAGAATGAAAGAATGGAATTTTCCTAAAGTCTTATAGCCTCTCAAAGAAAAGTAAAGGCGTCCCCCTACCGTTCCTTAAGACTCTACTAGACCTGTTCTTGTGTGATGAGACCAATGAACCTAATGCTCTGATACCAAGTTTGTCACGACCCAATTCGAGGACGCGACTGGCACCGACATTTACCCTCCTATGTGAGCGAACCAACCCATCTAAACCTTAACATTTCAATATAATATCAACAGAAAATAATGCGGAAGACTTAAACTCATAAATAAAACAACTCAACTATTATTAATATTCCCAAAATCTGGAAGTCATCATCACAAGAACATCTATGATCAAAAGACTAAGCTAAACTATCTAAGAATGTCTAAGAAGCTAAAAATACATAAGAAACTAGTCCATGCCGGAAGTCAAGGCATCAAGACTTATAGAAGAAGATCCAGTCCAAGCTAGAAGCGTTAGCTCACCCTGAGATCCGGTATGAAGAAATCTGGCCCGAATTACTGTTGTGTTGAAGTTGGCGGAACGTTTGCTGCATAACACAATTAACAAGGGGGAAAACATAAAAGTAGGGGGTCAGTACAACCACACGTACTGAGTAGATATCATCGGCCAACTCAAAATAGAAGATAATATATATCAAGTAATATTATAAATCAACTATAAACTCAACATGTAGCAACAACAAGTATTATAATCGTCAATAAATACCATCAAGTTCATCCATGAGGGCTCAAGCCTCAATACCATACTCATTTGGGAATTAAGTGCATTATGTTGAGTATATTAACATCTTTCGAGATTCATTATCTTTCTTCCTCTTGTGTCGGTACGTGACACTCCGATCCCCTACCACTATGTGTCGGTACGTGACACTCCGATCCCCTATATGTGTCGGAACGTGACACTCCGATCCCCTATATGTGTCGGAACGTGACACTCCGATCCCCTATATGTGTCGGTACGTGACACTCCGATCCCCTATATCTACGTGTCGGTTCGTGACACCCGTCCCACTAATACTATGTGTCGGAACGTGACACTCCGATCCACTAATACTATGTGTCGGAACGTGACACTCCGATCCACTAATACTATGTGTCGGAACGTGACACTCCGATCCACTAAATTCATTCTATCCGTTCATCAAGCCTTCTCAATGCCAAGGCATCATCAATCCCACTACTTTAATTCATCAAGCCTTCTTTTTATACCAAGGCATTATCATTAATATCATAGATTAAAGTTTCTTTCAAGATTTGGGATTCAACGGTGTTCATCATGCTTGTTTTTATCAAAATCACATAATCATATTCATGCAATCATACAATTAAGCATATAGACAGGTTTACAATATCATCAACACATATTATTCACTATTAAGAGTTCACTACGAATTATCGTAAAATAAACCATAACCTACCTCCACCGAAGACTAGTGATCAAGCAAGAATTTCCAAGCTTGTTTTCTCCCCTTTGATCGACTGCCCTCTCTCTCTTTCTTGTTCTTTCTCTTTTTTTTTTCTTATGTTCAAACCCTCTTTCTTTTACCCTAATAAATCAAATAATTAAGTGTGAAAAAGGACAATAAACCCCCTAATTAACTTAAGGTTACTTCTTTTTAACCCCTAAGTAATTAGACTTATTAATGTTAACCCTCAATCTTTATAATTAAGGAAAGAATAGTCAAAAACGACCCTTAAAACGTGTGGAGAAATCCTAAACTGCCTGGGACTGCGCAACCTGTGACGGGCCGTCGTGCCTGCGACGGTCCGTCACGGTGGTCGTCGCAGCTCCCTCGAGTTCGAGTGGCCTGTGACGGCCCGTCACACCTGTGACGGTCCGTCCTGTTCCTCCGTCATGACGGTCAGAAACTCGTTTCTTGTACCAAATTCCCAAAAGTTGAAGTGTTTTGCGACGGAAACTCACGACGGTTCGTCGTGGATGTGACGGCACGTCCTGCAGGTCCGTCACAATTTACAGAGAGTCGATTTTCAGTACCCAATCTCAAAATTCGAAGTGTCATGGAACGAAACTCCTCGACGGGCCGTCGTGACCACGACGGTCCGTCGTTCCATCCGTTGTCCCAGCCAGTTTTTCCAGAATTAAAATCTGTTGCTCAAAACGACTAAACAGGTCGTTACAATGCCTAACCCTTCGGAATAACTTGAACCCGTTACCTAGAATCAATTTGGTTTCTTAGACTCTCTTTTAAGCTAAATAATTAATCGGTTTCCTAGTTTTCCTAAAAAATTAGGTGGTGACTCACTTTTCCCTTTAATCCTTTTCCCTTTAATTCCCTTTCTAAAATCTTTTTACCCGTTTTAAAATTATTTTAACTAATTCTTTTTAATTGAGTCACCACCGACGTTGCTTCAATTCAAAGGATATCAACAGAGGGAACTTGAATCTCATTTAAAACACTTTTCTATAAAATCTGAATTAATGGATGAGTGTATTGATGAAGAACAAGGCCCCTACATTCCACGTAGAAAATATAATATTCCTCACTTGAGGGCCAAGAAGTACAAGATGCAACATATATTATTTGGTTCATTCATCTTTATACCCCCCCGAGAGTAGTAGAAAAATAGATGCAAAGTTAGGGGTAAAATTCATAAGTTCAAAATTGAAGAAAAGTGGTGAATTTATTTGTGTCGTGCCGCGACGTGCATTTATTGGGAGGCAACCCAATTTATAGTGTAACTTCTTTTAAATTTTTTCAGTATCATTTTTTTGGTTTGTTTTTACAGGTTTTGGATAAGTCTGAGTATCCAAAATTTGAAGCTAAGAAGCACGTTTGAGCTCAAGTGTGGGTGACAACCCGTGATAAAAAATTGAGAGAACATGCTGCTAGCCAGACCTAAAGGCCTGAGAGAGTTTTTCTAACCCTTGTTTTAAATTTTATTTCATGGTTTGGGGACATAACATCTTTTTAAGTGTGGGGTGGAAAAATAAATTCCTAATTTTTATTGTTTTATTGAGTCTTTATTTTTTTTAGGATGAGTTCCTTGGCTTTTATTTTTGATTCTTTTCCTGAGGATAGTTCCTTTAGAACCGAATGTCTTTTAATTTTTGTAGGAATATTTTTTTTAGAGAAAAGAACAAGACCCTTTTTAGTGGTGTGATACTTGCTATCTAGATTTAATTTTTGAGTACTACTTTCTTGTGAATCTTGACTGATAAGGAAATTGCATACTTGTTGACATCTAAGCTCATGATTGTGATTTTGTATATAACTTATTTTATTTTATAGTTTATTATGATCCTATATATTTTAGAAGTGAAATTGGTATATCTTGATTGATACTTATGCCATGTATGGTGAGAATTTATTTATTTCATTTTTGCATCATAATCTAGAACTTGCCTGCATGTTATTGAAGCGGAATAAAAACTGTTGCTTTGTTTAGGAGATAATAATAGACTTTCTTTGGTTTGTCTGGTAAAGTTTAGCCTTTTCAGATATTATATCACTAGTCTATCTTTTTGAGTCTATATCCTTTTGTTGGTAGTCATATTTTGCCCTTGACTATTTATAGAGTCCCTAGTTTTTGCACCTTGATTGCTTGAACATTATAGCATAGACTTATTCTAATTATCAATGCTGAGAAAAAGGGATGGGGATGGTTGAATGAAAAGGTAATTAATAATAGTTACAAAGTGCTTAAAAGCCCCTCTTTGAAAGAATGTGATGTAGAAAAAAAGATGAAAGAAAAGGTTACCTTGATGAGAATCATTTGTGTAATAATTGTTCAAGAGAGGGCTGAAAATAAAGAGAAGGAAATAATGGGTGATGAAGTCTTAAATTTCAAAGTGCTAAAGGAAGTGTAAGTTACTATTATATAGTTTTCCTACCAGTCTCCTAGCCTACATTACAACCCGTTATAACCCTATTTGATTTTATTCAAGCATGCTTAATTAGTGGAGATGTACATAATGGGTAAGCCTATGGTTCTTTGTGCATACAAATGAATTTTATATGTGAGTGAGAGAGTTGTTCTTAATATGATGTCCTCAATTTATATTCAATATTTTTGAATTTATTTGTGAACTATTTATTTTTGTGAGGGCACTTGTTTCATGATGGATATGTGATTTTATTAGTTTTATTTGATAAGAGTAGGTGAGTTTTATTTCAATTGAGTTTTTTTCAGTCATCTTTCTTTTCATCAAAGTTGAAGTTCCAAATTTAATCTGGCTGTGCGAATGTTCCCTTATTTTTCCATTTGAGATTCTTATTGATGTTGGATTATCCATTTGGTTGGGTGATTAAGTTTGATTTAGGTGTGTGAATATATGAAATTTGATTTGGGTATGTGTGGTATGGAGGTTTATAAGAGATGAATTAGAAGGAATAAAGGTTTTGTGCGTCAATTGGATTCTATTACCAATGTAAGAACTATTTTTATTTTTTTTTAAAGCTCTCTGCTTGTTTATTGTGTGAAAACAAAAATGAAATTGGATTTCATTTTTAATATAGAAATGGTGGATAGGTGTAGTTTATAAATTTCATTTCTGTGCTTAAATGGGTTTTTTGTTTCCCTTTCAAAGTTTGTATCTTTGATTAGTTTTGTGTTTGTTTGAGCCTCTGTTCATATATGAAAAAATCATATATTTTCACATGCAATAGATTTTGGTTGTCTTTTATTACATGTATAGTTTGATTTTCTTTATCAAAATTCTTTTCAACTTCCTCTGCTCATATATGGATTTTCCCCATCTGAATTAATTTTCTAGGTTTTTTTGATGTTTGATATTTCTTGTGTTTGGAGTCTTTTTTGGTTCTGACGCTCATCTCTCATCTCACATGGCTGAATTCAAAGAATTGTACCACTTATTAATACATATGGAATCTCCGTAATGCGATTCTATTTACCATTTCAACCCAGGATGAGGTAGTTTTACTCAAGATAAGTCAACCCAAATTGCTCCTAAGCCTATTCATGTAACCCTTTTGTTTATTTGTTTTTTTTTCTTTCTTGGATTGTCGGCATACAAATTGAAGAGCTTCTGTGTATTTCTTATTGGTTCTGATAAGGAAAAAAAGCAATGACAAGTCACGTTGTCAAAGAGGAGTTTCTCTTCTCTATTTCTTTTTTCCTATTTTGTTGTTTTCCACTTTAATTTGTTTTGTACGATTAATTTGTTGTTATGTTGTTTCTTTTCTCACCTCTCCTTCTACCGTTAATATTTCCGCCTCATTTTCCATATTTCTTTTCTGGTAAACTTTTGTTTATCAGAATTCCTAACAACTATTGTTTGATGAATGCAAATTACAAAAAATACTAAATTCATTCTACAATTTTTTCATGGTGCAGGGTGAAGTTAAGAATTTGTAGTTATTACAATTAAGGCTTCGGCTACAGGTATGTCCTTTCCTATTCGTTATTATGATTTCTTTTTCTCTCATTCCTCATTTTATCTCCTTCGTTAGTGTCTTTCCAGTCACCCTGTTCTGTTCTATTTTGATTGATAGAAGATTTGGGTGTGTCTGAGGAGTTTAAGGATACAAAGTTATTGTTTTGCTACCGATGAAGAGGAAAATTACTAGAAAATTAACAGAAATGTATCTAGACAAAGTAAGAAACTATTAGTAGCTGGTATAAATGGAAACATGACATTACAGCCATAGTTATATCACTTAAATGAATTGGATGTTTAATATAATTTATCCAATCAAACTTCTTACTTTCGCAATATGGATTAGGCATTTCTTGATTTTTGGATGGGCTGAAATTTCGCAAATCATTGATGTATTGTTCGTACTAGAAGTAGTGATAGTATTATCACAATCTAATACATACTTTTCATGCGTGTCTATTCTATTTTAGTGTCTTAACATATATGTATATGTATCTAAGTGTGTGTGTGTAGGTATAGATTATAGATTATAGTATAGTAAATTGTAAGTAACATTAGAGATGAAATTGCATTAAATAAGATTTCTGAAAAAGTATGATTAGTGCATTCAAATGGAATGTTGAAAGTAACTGGTTATGACTGGCATTAAGATGACAAATATTTTCAGCAGAAAAAAACCTTTTGAGGAACTCTATTACCTAGATAAGTAAGAATTGCTCATGGCCATGGCTACAAACCATTCTTCCAAACTTTGTAGGGGTCCATCAGTATGTACACACATACATCATCCACCACTCCTGTCCCCACTTCTCATTTTCTTTTATAAAAAAAAATATTGCTACTTATCGAATAAGGTTTACACATTTCAATTATTTCACATTATTACATACAATATGAATTTTATTGATTATCTAAAGAGCAAAGCAGAAAAACGAGTTTAAATATTGATATTATTGGCAGTATGGAAAATTGTGCTTATGACTTGATAAAAATTTAAGAAAATGTAATTTGTACATTGCCACTGTTATTTTCTCCCAACTTTTAAAACAAGTCTAGCATCCTGATTAGAGAACTTCTATCAACTATGCTATAAAAAACTATACTCATTCTGAGCTCATAGAAACTGCAATATGTTAACAATGTCATTATGATTTGTCGCATGACACTTATATTTCCATTTGAGTATTTAAACCTAATAAGTCTGTTATTGTTTGTCTAACCTTCCATATACTCATATGGATATGCACTAATTTCATACATTTATGGTGAACTATTAGATATGATATTTGATTGATACAAATTGTAGAAAAAACTAAATTCATTTTACAATTACTAAATTGTATGTTCTTAAACAAGTATAATCATCAGGAATTAAGAGTTATTTGGATTGGAATACTCAGGTTGGGTGTCTAAGTTAGTAATACAATTTGTATATTTGTGCTAAATAGATCAAGTGATCAACTTGATAACTCTACTATGGCTACTCAAGAAAGCTTGGTTCAGTTTCTCCTACTTTTGAGGAATTTTCTTCCGAGTCCTTTTTCAGTTACTACTACGTACAAATAAAACAAAGGAAAAAGGAAAACTTATCACCACAATATAGGAATTGATTTCGAGAAAAAGTTCAACCAATAAGAATAAAACATATCTAAAAGAAAACTATATGAGGTAATTACCATTTATCGTGCCCTTAAATTGTCCAATTTATTTGTCCAATGAGTTGAGTGAGCAGCAACATAGCCCTATATTGACTGAAAGGTGTGTGGGATAACATTTTAGTCGTTTCTTCTGCTTTCATTTGTTGATCTTTTTTCAAGAAACAGAAAAGTTATGATATAGTCTTCTAAAAAATAATGCCTTAGATTCTTAATTATTAAATGTCTTCTTCTTTTCAGTCGTTAAGACATCATGAATGAGATTGTGAAGGATGCATTTGAATTATGTGAACCTGCTTTTCAGGGTAAGTGTAATGACTTGAGTAAGAGGAAAATTAAGGGAAAGAGTAAGGGAAAGAGTACAGAAACAAGCTTATCTTCCCTGTTTCAATCACTTGATACTATTGATTGTAAGGCTTTACATTATTTTTGATTTAACTGAATACATTGATTTAACTATTTAGTTGAGTTAATGTACTTTCTTGCAGTAAGTCCTTCATACAACTAATGGTGATCATTTCATTTATAAGGCAAATCTCGTGTTAGATATTCAGCTTGGTAGTTTTTTATTAGTTGAGCTTGTCATTTTCAATCACTAATTTTCTATTGAGATCAGTAACTTTGTTGCATTAAATCTTTTGTCTTCTTATTAGCTTATTCTCAATTCTAAAAAAAGTTCAACTGGAGTACTTTAAGAAGGGCCGTTGAAAGAGCTAAAACTTTGATGAACCTATATACTTTTGGCTGAATAACTCTTGAAGGTTTGTTATCTCCTCAAGTATTTCTATTAGTTGTATGATTTTGCGGAGTTAAGTTGAGTTTCATTGTTGTGAGTTGCTTAATCTTTGTCTTAGGTAGGTTAGGAAACTTGATGCCAAACCCCTACAGATAATCAATGACTATCCTGTCTATAAGCACATTCTTTTTTCTTATCCTTGGTTGGTAAGGTGCGTGTTAAAGTCATTCATGTATATTGAATTTGTTGCATCAGCAGAGAAATCTAGGGTAATTAACAGGGGAAAAAGTTAGATTTGGTGAATTCATAGCAAAGAAAGAAAACAAAGGGTCATACTTGATATACATTTGTAGTAAAAAACTTGAATGGAAATAGAGGAGGTTGTTACCACTTTAATCATCCTTACTCTTTCTTCTTGGCTTCGGAGTCAATAAAATATTCCTGAGATTGTAAGTTTCAAAAATGAAACAAATGAGAATATAGTTGAGATAGCAAAGTTGAAACTCCTAGCGTGGAAATGTAAACGGTAACAAGTTCATTGAGCACTTATATTTATTCTTTCTAATTCTATGTTGTAGTGAGCTGTCTTTCTTTTGTTATGTTCTTTTTTCCCACTTTTGAATTGACAAGTTCTTCAACCTTCTTGATTTTATCCTTGGTATTAAAGAGTTTGTTGAGTTGTAACAGCCAAACTTATCATGTATATGACTCATTGCTTATTGATTGTAAAGAGTTTGTTTGATAAAGAGCCTAAAAAGGTGCAGCTCAAATGTGAAATCAACTTGTACTATCATATAAGACTTAAGAAGAAAAGGACTATTTTCACTTATATTTTTTGTAAAATAATGAAATTATACAAGACATTTGTTAGTATTTTGTAGGTCTATTTGCCTCATAAAGATAAATTACAAATTTGAAAACAAGTAAAATCACTCCATAAAGTTGTTGGGTTCGTGTCTACACTGGTAAAATTTACCTAGTATAATAATATATAAATATATAAGTTGCATATTGGAACGCAATGCCTCACGCGGAAAATAGAAAGGAAATTAATTTCTTTTTGGTTTTGGTTTCTTAATTTATTTTGGACTCAATTATTTAATTTAGGGTTTACTATATCTATAAATAGTCCATACAAATAATTATTGGAGGCATTTGATATAGGGGAAAATCTAGAGGAGGTACTTTTGAAGAAAAAGTCGTTAATACTTTTAAAAGTTCTTTTCTTCTTGTTTTCTTAGAGATTAATAGCTAAAACCTTTTTTTCGGGTTGTAGCTACGAATTGAAAGTTTATTACTAATAGTGTTTTGAATCAATTTTTGATTGTCATTATAAGTTACTTCTACAATATGAAATAAATCTATTGTCTAATCTTAAAATTGAGAGAAATGAGGTTAGATAGACGAAAGAATATAGAGAGCTCGATCGACCCATTAGATTGAGGTGATTTGTGTTTAGAATTGACGCCCAGACGAACAATTTGCCTGGTTAAGAAATAGGATGAAATATAAATGCTTGCCGATTAGTTCACTTATCCCCGCCCAAGGATGTAGTTTGGTATCTAATTGGAGTAGGCGAAAAGAGCTGTGTAGCCCGACTCATATAATTAATCCTATAAACGAGTAACTTGACAACTAATATTAGTTGTAAGCCAAAAATATGATACATGAAATCCAATATATGTTGCAGTCCAGGAATTTTTCAACTATTGTAAGTAATTTTATTATTTTTATTTCTACATTCTTTTCTTGTGACACTCTTAAGTAAATAACTAGACTAGTATAATTAATAAAAATAGTTAATTGACAAGTCCTTTGGGATCGATAATCTGGTTTTTTTAAGAGCCACTATATTACTTGCGCGACCAGATTATCCATCCCAAAGGACTTCTCAATTAAATATTTTTACTAAATTATATTAGTCTAATTATTTACATAAGAGTGCCAAAAGAAAAGAATATAGAAATAAAAATAATAAAATTACTTACAATGGTTGGAAAATTCCAGGGCTGCAACATATATTGAATTTCATGTATCATATTATTGGCTTAGAACTAATTTTAGTTGTCAAGTTACTGATTTATAGGATTAGTTGTATGAGTCTAGCTCCACACCTCTCGGTACCTACTCCCATTAGATACCTAACTACATTGTTCAGTGGGGATATAAGTAAACTAATTGGCGAAAATTTATATTTCATCCTATTTCATAACCAAGCATGTTGTTCGTCCAGGCGTTACTCGTCAATACAAATCACCTCAATCTAATGGGTCAATCGATCTCTCTATATTCTTTGGTCTATCTAACCTCTCGTATCTCGATTTTAAGATTAAACAATAGATTTATGTCATGGGCATCAAGCACGAAATTCTAAAACAAGAATATAGAAGTAACTTATAATGACAACTAAAATTTTATTCAAAAATATATTAATAATCAACATTCAATCCGTAGTTATAGCGCCAAAACAAGTGCTTTAGCTAATAATCTCTAAGAAAGCAAGAAGAAGAAAAGAACCCTAAAAAGTATTATCGAATTTCTCTTCCAAAGTACCTCCTCTAGATTTTCCCCTATAATTGAATGCCTCCAACAATTATTTGTATATACTATTTATAGATGTAGTAAACCCTAAATAAAATAATTAAGTCCAAAATAAATTAGGAAACCAAAAGAAAAATGGAATTAAATTCCTTTCTGTTTTCCGCGTGATGTATTGCATTCCAATTGTGCCTATCTTCAAACTTTTATTTGTATTATCCATTATTATGCATAATGTATTATTTGCTAGCATTTTATATTATTTATAAAATGATGTTACAAAATAATTTTATATTAGACGATTATAAAAGGAAATAATATGAATTATATATGATAATTGTTTTAGAAAGAATTTATTTTATGAAATAAGAAAATATAAATGAAATAAGAAATAATAATGTAATAATAAAGAGAGAGAAAAAGATTATTTTTGGTGTAAAATTTGGTGCAGTGGGTTGAAGTTGATTTAACCAAATTTGTTATTGGCATCAAATTTTGTGTAAATTTGATGTTTGGGTTGGAGATGCCTTTAGAAATGACTCGGGTATCAAATCCTTTATGAATATGTAATCAACTTGCTCTTCACTTCTGCAATAGACAAACCTGATCTTGCGTCCTTGGTGAGATCACGCAAGATGTTATACCTCACATCTATATATTTACTCCTTCTGTGTAGAACTTTATTCTTTGAAAGGTCTGTTATGGAGGTATTGTCACAATGAATAAGTGTTGGTCCCTTCTGCTTAAAACAAAGCTCTTCAAGGATATTCCTCAACCAAATAGCTTGTCAAACACATGATGTTTCTGCTACATACTCTACCTCAATAGTCGATAAAGTTACAATAGGTTGATTCAAAACATATCCAAATGTTCTTTTTCTATATTCTACATTTCCAGCATAGTCGCTGTCGGAATAACCAACTAAATCTCAAGTTTCTTTCATCCGATGAAAATTCCTCATGGTAGCTTGTAGATACATCTCTTTTGGACATTCCATGAACCTGCTAATGGGATATACATCGTGCATGATATCAGACCTGGTTGTTGTCAATAACATCAAGCTTCCAACAATTTGCTTGTATAAAGTGTTGTCCACCTTTCTACCTAGAGGCGAATCTAGGATTTTTGGAACATGGGTGCACCAAGTAAGATGTATTGAAGTATGAATTGATCCTTCATCCTCAAGGTCGATAGATCAACATGAATTAACCATATGGACAGTTTATACTTCTTGTAGTATGGGTGCTAGAATATAATATTATACAAATTTTAGTAAATGTATATATAAAATATCTAATTTTACGAAAAGACCATGGATGTCAGTGCCCTACTTTTTGACTCTAAATTCGCCACTGTTTCTACCTTTAAGTTCTTTGATGAACTTCAAACCCTTTTCCATTAGTATGCTCAAAAAATTGCAATTTTTCATCTGGAATCTATCCAGAATATCTTGCACATACTTCTTTTGAGAAATAAAAATACCATCGACATACCACTTCACTTTCAGATCAATAAAATAATGTATCATACCCACATTCGACATGTCAAACTCAACCATTATGAACATCTTAAAATCCTCAATCACAGCTATATCACTTTCGGTATAAATTCAGTCATCCACATATAAACATACCATTAAGACCCTTGCACCCTTCTTTTTTATGTAAAGGGTATGTTCATATGGACACTTTCAAAATCCATCCTTTGAAACATAAGCATCTATATGACTATACCAAGCTCTTGGGGATTGTTTTAGTCCATATAAAACAATCTTCAATTAAACACATTATTCTCAACACCATATTTCAAATATCCAAGAGGTTGTTTAATAAACAAATGTTTTTGCAGTTCACCGTGTAGGAAGGCGGACTTCACATCCAACTGAAAGACTTTTTAAGCATTTTGAGCAGTCAAAGCAATAACCAGTACTATGGTATCTAACCGAGTAACATGAGAAAACACCTCTTCATTGTCCACACCATATTATTTCTTATACTTTTGCTACTAAGTGAGCTTTGTACTTGTCGACCTTTTCATTTTCCTTCAGTTTTTTTTGTAAACCCACTTGACAGCGATGATTTTCTGATTTTCTGGGATATTTGTCAACTCCCCAGTGTTATTTGCTTCAATTACTCTAATTTCCTCATCCATTGCTGCTTCCACTTTAGATCTTTGATGGCATCAAGAACGATATAGGATCATAGTTTGAAAATAAAGAAAAGTGACTAACTATATTTCAAGATTTATAAATCCCATATACTACATAATCTCCCATCTAGATCAGTGCACCTCTACTACGTTGAGGACATGAGATGTGCACCACCAGAGTCATGTTTAACATCTCCGACATCTTGTAGTGTTGGACTTGCTTTTGAACTGATCTCCAAAGATCATTCTGGTTCCTGTTCATCTTCAACAGAAAATGGAATATGTTGAAATGAACTATTATCGCACCAATCCGAATTGCTTCTTCATCAAAATTAACATCTTGGCTAACAACTATTTTCTTGGTAATATTGAACACACGATAAGCTTTTGATTTATCACTAATATCAAGGAAAATTAACTTCTAACCTTTATCATCTAGCTTCTTCCTCGCTGCATCTGGAATGTGTGCATATGTTATACACCTAAAAATTCGAAAAAACTAAATATTTGGTTTACACCCGCTCCAAGTTTCATGAGGTGTTTATTTCGAATAGAGCTGGTACGGTATCTATTCAATATATGTATGCTCCAATGAACTACTCCTACCCAAAAATCTTCTAATAAGTTGCTTGTCTAGTTGTCTTTAAAAAACTTCACACTATATCAAGAATTCTGCAATTTTTCCTTTCACAGTCACCATTTTGTTGAGGTGTGTAAGTTGTGGTAAATTGTATATTCCATCTTTCTCACAAATTCTGCAAATTCTAGTGAGTTGTATTCACCACCTCAATCGGTCCGCAAGCATTTAACTTAAGAACCAACTTCATTTTCAGCAAGCACTTTAAACTTCTTAAAAGTTTCAAGGCTTCAAATTTTTCATTTAAGAAAAAGAACCATGTATTACTAATTTATCATTAATAAAGCTAATGAAGTAATGTTTACCTCAATTCGATGTGGGACTTATCGTACCACAAATATCTAAATCCACCAACTTTACCTCACGATGTTTCTACAAAGTTAGATTTGAACAATTCATCCTATTTAAATTGGTGTTACACTCATATCAATAGTGTCCAAATCAATTGTAACACCTCAATATTTGAAAGAATTAGGAAGATTTAAAATTGGGAAGAATGGAAAATCTGGAAAATTGGTTAAGTTAAGTTAAGTTTGAATTATGTGTCAACTTCAAACAACCGTAACTCATATTTCAGGATGAGTAGGAAAAATCTTGTAATTATTTTTCAACTCCGCCGAGTTTACTCAATTTCGAGTTCGTATGAGAGAGATATGTCCATTTGAAGTTGGGTTGTTTAGTTAAGAAAAGTCAAAACTTGATTTTAAAAAGGTAGCTTGGTATTTTTCTAACCCAATTATTTTAATTCATTTTTGGTAATCACTTAGGGGTCTAAACTGAACTTTGTTTACGCTTTTGAAAATTGAGTTAAGGCTTTAGAGAAGAGAAAAGAAGAGGAGAAAAGAGGAGAAGAAGCAAAATCATCAAATTCTCGAAGCTAAGATCGTGGATTTCGTCAAGGAGTGATCCCTAAAGGGCATGTGAGATCACATAGTGTTGGATTAGTTCACACATGCGCCAATCATGATTCAATTTAGTGAAGTTGTATCAGTTTTAAAGAAAATTATGAGCTCTTGATGATAAACCGTTTGAAATCATTTGGGTTCTTGTTGTTGAAATTTCTTGAGATTGATTCATGAAATTAGGTGTGATTTCAAGTTGATTCTTGCATAAATTTATGACATATTCGATTCTAAGTGTCTTGAGAAATAACAAGTGAAATTAGATGGTTTAAAGTTGAAAAACAAAGAAGTAAATTTGGGATTTTTGTGGGAGAGGGTTGGGGCACCACGTCTCCAAAAGCGCCCAAAGCCTCCGAATTTTGGCTCTAGGGCACTGCGCCAGCCATAGCACCCCACTCCAAGCTCTGAAATTTCAGGGTTGGCGCATGCGCCTCCAGAGCGTCAGGGACGACAGTTCTCCCACTTTTCCCCCTTCTTTTTGTACTAGTTCCTTATCAACATACCTATATTTTATAGTCGATTTATACACTCTAAGGTACATATAAACATCATGAAATTATCCATAAACACGGGGTCATGAACCTTGGAAAGTTAAGACTCAATTTAGGAGATTAAGGCTTAAGTAAAGAGAAGTTCATAGAATTTTCTAAAGTCTTTTACAAACATTTTAAATTTGTTTTAAGACTTAAGCTTTGTGTTGAGTAAAAATTAAGAGTAAATTTTATTTATTCAAAGATTATACGGGAACTAAGTATTTTCAAGAGTTAAAACATTTTCACATTTGAACAAGAAAGGAAACATCGACTTTCAAGAGAGCTTTCGATCTTTTTTTTGAGTAATTATCTTAAAATATAAAAATAATTTCACTTTTGAAACATATGAGCTAAGTATATCTTGAGAGTAGTATTGGACGCTGATATGGGGACGCGAGTTCATAATAACTGAAGTCTCCATAAACTAGGTAGCCATCATGGGTTTAAGGATCATACTTTTTAGATTATTCCTTAGTGATTTTTAGCATAGACTAGTGGATCCAGTTAGTTGAGGCGTTCTATATGACAACAAAGTATAGGACAACTCTAGCAGCATGGGAAGAATGATGTATAATCACATAGACTTATAGTGATGGTAGAAACTCCCACAATATTATGTTTCTTTATATGTAAAGTGAGATGTTATTTTCTTTATTTAGCAAATTGAGTTGCTACCTATTGTTTTAATGCTTTGTGTAAACTGCACTACTATTGATGTTTGAATTTTCATTTATGTTGAGTTATTCATGAGTTGAGTAAAGCAAGGTAAGTGTTCTTTTTCAGATTCATTTCAAGATTATGTTATGCTTAGTTTTCCTCTAACAGCATACTCACACATTCAATGTACTAATGACATTGTCCTACATCATTTTATGACTCAGACACCGGTAACCAGGATAAATATCTAGTGCCTTGTTGATCCAGTTGAGCACTCAGAGTCAGTTGGTGAGCCTTTTTTCTTTCTAGAAGATCCCTTATTATTTTTATTTAGTACTTTAGTTGTTAGGATGATCGTAGGTATTGTCCAGACATTACTATTTGTTTTTAGAGGCTTCATAGACGAGTAGTTATAGTTCTTCGTCTTTTATTTAAGATGTTTTGCTATGCCACTTGAGTAGGTATCTTTGCTAGTTTGAATGTTTCTATAAAGACATTCAAAGTTTAATTTATAAGTATGTTTTTTTTTACTATTTCTTATGTTTAAGTATTTAGTTGAGTAAGTAAGCTAAGCCATGAATTCGCTTGGGGCCAACAATGAGTAAGGTCTCGTCAAGGGTGTAGGCTCGGGGCTTTGAAAAACTTAGTATCATAGCACTAGGTTCAAGAGTCCTAGAGAGTCTATGAAGTCATGCCTGTGGAGTAATAGTTATCAGCATGAACTCGCCACATCTATAATTAAGAGGCTACAACATTTATAAACTATCCCACTTTTTCACATTTATTTCGAGTAATAAAGTTAATCTCTACGAAGTTTCTTCTAATTCGTGCTAGTGCCTGTTTTTGTGTTGATCATGCCTCCATGAAGAGCTTTCCAAGGTCGTCCTACAAGGAGGAATGTTTTAGAATAAAGGGTAACAAATTCACCTGAAGTGCACCCACAAGGAGAGGTCACAAACGCTAAAAATTGAGAAGCAATCTAAATGCAAAGTCAAACAGGGAGACCAACCAGGTTGGACAAATATAACATCTCGTGACTCGTAGTTGCCTAGAATAAGATAAGAAACTAAAAATTTTCACTTTTGGAAAGAAAAAGGAAAAACTATAAAATTGCCCAAAGTTAAGAAAGAGTGTTTTGGTCATTTTCAAACTGTCATAACTTCTAGCTCAAAATTAGTTAGATTCAATTCGTTATATGGTTGAAAAAGAATTTGAAGATATTTCCAACGACAGCGCCTTTGCACAATTTCGATATCTTATGACGAAGATATGTCTTCCGTAAATTGGGTTATTAAAGTAAAGGAAGTCCAATCTCAATTTAAGTAAGGGAAAAGTAGTCTTTTCACCCATCGATTTTCTAATTCGTTTAAAAGGTTTATTAGGGGTAAAAATAAGCCTTAAGTCAGTTTTTAGAAAAATAAATTCACGCTTAGGGCTTGTAGAAAAGAGAAGAGAAAAAGGTTAAGGGGCATAGATCAAGAATTCGCCAACAACACTAAGGAATTGCGAGTGGAATTCGTTGGGAGTGATCCCTATCAAGGTATGTGAGATCTTTCCATGTTGATCTAGTTCACCCATACACCAACTTGTTTAACTCAACCAATTTTGAGCAGACTGACTGATTAAAAGTGAAGTTCTAGAAGAACATTGTTGAATTCTTGTTAGTTGAGTTGTTACATGCCTTTAATTGATTTTATTCGTGTTTCTGGGTTGGTTTTTAAGTCTAATCTATTGGGTATTGAAGGTATTAGCGATTCTAAGTGTTTAGAGAAATATCCATGGAAATTTAGAGGGTTTAAAGATGAAAAACGGAGAAGAAAAGTCGAAACGCTTGTGAGTCAGGCCTTGGGGCACCGCACCAACCAGAACCCCACAAGATATACTCTATCCGTGAGTTTCTAACATGCCGCGCCAGTTAGATCCCTTCAGGAAAGATTCTTTCCGTCAGGCTCTGGGCGCCCCACGCCACTCAGAGCGCCAAAGGCACTTGGAGCCCCATTCACTCCCCATCTTTTCGTACTAGTTCCTAAGTGATGTACCCACATTTCTTAGTTGATTCCAACACTTTAAGGTGCATCTAAAAATCATGAAATCATCCATAAACATGAGATCATGAACCTTGAATCCATAATCAAATTCTAGGAATGTTAATATCATAGTCAAAGAAGATAAAATTCAAGTATAAAATTTATGAAACAAGTCAAAGTAAGTTCTTAAGGTTTCCATGATTCTGAAACAAACATTTTTACTTTGTTTTTAAGGCTCAACCTACAAGTTGAGCAAAGAGTTATGAGTTGAATTAAATTCTTAAAAGTTATAAGGGAACTGAGTATTCCCTAAGAATTAAGTTACAAGTTAAGCAAAGAGTAAATAGTTGCATTTATTTCTCAAAAGTTATAAGGGAACTAAGTAGATCATAAGAGTTACAAATGTTTTCACATTTTGAGCAAGAAATGAAGATAGAGCCTTTGGCTAGTTTTAGTAAACAAGAAATTATGATGTCCAAGAGATCTTTTAAAGCCAAGTTTGAGCAATTACCTCAAACCAGAAAAGAAGTTGTTTTTAAAACATATGAGCCAAGTATTTTGGAAGTAGTATTGAGCACCGATATGGGAACACAATTTCTTATTAATTCAAGATCCCATAAACCTTGTAGCCAACATGAACACAAGAAGGTTCATACTTTTTAGGTAATTCCTTAGTGATTTTTAGCATAGACTAGTAGATCCACTTAGTAGTTCAGTAACTATACAAACGAAAAGGTATAGGATGATCCTCTTGCAACATTAGGTAAGATGTTGGACCATTGCTTAGGCACATAATGATGGTTGTCATTTAGAGAATCTCCCGCCTAAACTATATTAGTTTCATATATAAGTAAAGTTGAGTTTGTTATTGCATTTTCTTTAATGAACTAAGTTATTTTACTGTTCTACAAATCTTTATATATATATTTCATATGCTTTTATTGCCTTATATTATGTTCAGTAATTCAGGATTTGAGCAGAGCTAAGGTAAGTTTTTTCTTATTCCTTTCAAGCTTTAAGTTGTTTAACATTTTAACATGCATACTCGTAAATTCAATGTTCTGATGCCAGTTGGCTTGCATCGTCTTATGATGCAGAGGCAATAACCAGGATTGGCATCCAGTGCCTCGTTGATCCAGCTTTAGCACTCAAAGTCATGGTGAACCTCCTTGCTTTCGGAGGACTCTTTTATTGCTTTTAGTCTTTACAATTGTCGAATGTTGAAGGGTTTTCCCCAACATTCATCTTAGTATAATAGAGGCTTCATAGACGATAGTCAGTCAGATGATCAGTTTTAAGTCTCTATTTATCTCTTATTTCAGATTTTTTATATTGAGACTTAAATGCCATTTTGTCTAAGACATTTATTTTAAAGTTATTCTTGTGAGAACAATTCTTGTTTATCATTCAGTTAAGTCTTCCCCTAAGTTAACTAAGTCAGCCCAAGGGTTCGCTCAAGGCCAACAATGGTCATTGGATGCCGTCTACGTCCAAGGTGTAGGCTTGGGGCGTGAAAAACTTTGTATCAGAGCATAGGGTTCAAGAGTCCTAGGTAGTCTATGAAGTTGAACCTGTAGAGTATTGGTCATTGGTGTGAAGCGCGCCACATCTATGATTAGTAGGCTAAAATATGAGGAATCCCTCACTTCTTTCATACTTCTTTTCATGCGTTAGAGTTTATCTATAAAAGTCTCTCTCTAATTTGTGCTTGCACGTATTTCAGATAACAATGCCTCCACTCAGAGCAGCAAGAGCTCGTCCAACTAGGATGAATGTTGAACCTCATGAACAAGAGTTACCCAATGCACCTGAAGTGCAACCTCAAGGGGAAATTACCAATGTTGAGTTTTGTGAGGCTATCCAGATGTTAATCCAAGCGGTGACTAACCAAGTCGGGCCACTGAGAGGAGCTTAACAAGAAGAGGTTGACACTTTGATGATTCGCTTAATTCTAAGAATGAATCCTCCCAGTTTCACCCGATCAAGCACTACAGAGGATTCGAAAAACTTTATGGAAGAGTTGAAGATGGTTTTTGATGTGATGCATGTCATTGATTTTGAGAGAGTCGAGCTAGTTGCATACCAACTGAAAAAAGGTTTCTAGGACTTGGTTCGACCTGTGGAAGGAGGGCAGAGATAATGATGCACCACATCTCTAAAAGAGTCAAAGGTACGAGAGTTCCTTACTCTGAAACATGACTCCTTGAGTGTTCATAAGTATGGGTTAAAGTTCACCCAACTGTCTTGCTATGCCCCATAAATGGTTAAGGATATGAGGAGCAGAATGAGATTTTTTGTCGTTGGCTTGGGTCGTGCATCTAACAAAAGGTCAGAGTTGCAATGCTGATAAATGACATGGACATATCCCGATTGATGGTTTATGTGCATAAAGTTGAATAGGAGACGCAGAGATACATAGTGGAGTATAGGTACAAGAAAGACAAGACTAAGAATGAGTCTGGGTAGCAAAAAGGTGGTTCGATTTGGCCACAATTTCAGAAACAAAAGAGGCATGCACCATCATCTACTAGTGGACCCGCGCCTAGAAATAGAGGTGAGTATAGTGTACAGAATTCGCAGCACTTCAAGGCTAGACAACCCCTATAAGGTAGTGTGGCACAAGGAGATAGTTGGGCTACCACATGTGGTAGGTGTGGTAGAAACCACGCCAATAAGTGTCGTGATGGCCAATCGGGTTGTTTCATGTGCAGTCAAGAGGGTCACTTCATGAAGAGTTCCTAAGTATAATTAGGGTGGTGGAAATTCGGCCAACAGAATGTAATTTTCATCAGTTGCTCCACCAAACATGGTGCTCCTGGAGGAGCTACTACTGGGTTGGTGGATGGGAAAACCGCCTCTATGCAATCACTAGCCACCAAGAGAAAGAGATTTCCCTAAATGTTGTCACAGGTATTATCAAATTCTTTAATTTTGATGTTTATTCCTTGTTAGACACAGGAGAATGTTTATCTTTTGTAACTCCTTATGTTGCAAATCAATTTGAGATTCTTCCTGAGAAACTTTGTGAACCTTTTGGTGAATCTACCCCTGTTAAAGAGTCTATTCTAGAGCAAAGAGTCTATCGTGATTGTCCTATTTCTATCAATCACAAGAATACCATGGTTGATCTAGTAGAGTTAGACATGGTAGATTTTTATGTCATTCGAGGTATGGACTAGATTCATGTCTATTATGTATCAATAGATTGCAGAACTCGAGTTTTCAAATTTCAAATTCTTAACGACCAGTCATAGAATAGAGTAGTAGTTCAGCAGTGCCTAAGGGTGGTTTCATTTCGTACCTTAAGCCGAGAAAGTTAGTTCCAAATAGGTGTATCTATCACTTAGTTCGAGTTAATGACTCAAGTGCTGAGGTACCTTCCCTTCAGTTATCGAAAGAGTTTCTAGAAGTCTTTCCTGATGATCTACCCGGAGTCCCTCCTAAGAGAGAAATAGACTTCGACATAGATACCATCTCAGATACTCATCCTATCTCTATTTGGCCACATAGAATGGAACCAGAAGAGTTAAAAGAGTTGAAAGAACAACTGAAAGATCTATTAGATAAAGATTTTATCCGACCAAGTGTCTCACCTTGGGGCACCCCGATCTTGTTTGTAAGAATGAAAAATGGTTCCCTTAGGATATGTATAAATTACCGCCAATTGAATAAGGTTACCATCAATAATAAGTATTATCTCCAAGTATAGATGATCATTTTGACCAACTGCAGGGTTCTACCTATTTCTCAAAAATAGATCTCAGATTTGGCTACTATCAGTTGAAAGATAGAGGATGTGACATTCCAAAGACAACTTTTAGAAACAGATACGGGCATTATGAGTTTTTGGTCATGTATTTTGGTTTGACCAATGCGCCTGCAACATTCATGGATCTTATAAACAGAGTCTTCAAACCTTATTTAGATATGTTTGTTATCGTATTCATTGATAACATACTAATCTATTCAAGGAATGAAGAAGATCAACCTAGTCACCTCATATTAGTTCTTCAGACATTGAAAGATAAGGAGTTATATGCTAAGTTCTCCAAGTGCAAGTTTTGGCTTAAGTCTGTAGCATTCTTGGGCCACATAGTTTCTGGTGATGGGATTACGATTGATACCCAAAAGATAGAAGCAGTTTAGAATTGGCCTAGACCCATGTCTTCAACTGATATAAGAATTTTCTTGGGTTTGATTGGCTATTATAGACTGTTTGTTGTGGAGTTTTCATCTATCTCGTCTTCCTTCACTAATTTGACTTAGAAAACAGTTAAATTTCAATGATCTGAAGCTTATGGGAAAAGCTTTCAGGAATTGAAAAAAAGGTTGACCACTGCCCCAGTTTTGACCTTACCAGAGGGTACTAAAGATTTTGCGGTCTAATGTGATCCATCTAGAGTTGGGTTGGGTTGTGCGAAAATGTAGAATGGAAAAGTTATAGTTTATGCCTCTAGACTGGTGAAGGTTCATGAGAAGAATTATCCAACCCATGACTTAGAGTTGGCTGCCGTAGTTTTTGCCTTGAAAACATGGCGTCACTATTTGTATGGTTTTCATGTTGATATATTCACTGATAATTAGAGCCTACAATATGTATTCACTCAAAAGAGCTTAATCTCATACAAAGGAGATAGTTAGAATTGCTCAAGGATTATGACATCAGCATTCATTACCACCCAGGTAAGTCTAATCTAGTTGCTGATGCCTTAAGCAAGTTTATATGGGTAGTACCACCCATCTAGAAGATGAGAAGGAAGAACCAACAAAAGATGTGTATAGACTTGCATGCTTAGGAATCCGAATAATGGAATCCAGAGAAGGATAATAGTGGTGTCCAGTGGGACTGAATCATAGTTAGTGTCAGAAATAAAAGAGAAGCAAGACCATGATCCCATTTTGCTTAAATTAAAGGCAAATGGTCATAATCAAAGGGTATTAGCTTTTGAATAAGGGGGAAATGGTGTATTGAGATATCAAGGTAGGTTTGTGTGTACCTATGGTGAATGGACTCCATAAGAGGATTATAGAGGAAGCTCATAGATCCATATATTCCATTCATCCGAGTTCCACAAAGATGTATTCTGATTTGAGAGAAGTATATTGGTGGGAACGTATGAAGAAGGGTATTGCCAGATTTTTCGCCAAGTGCCCGAACTATCAACAAGTTAAATTAGAGAACCAAAGGCCTAGAGCGTAGGCTCAGAATATAGAACTTACAGAATGGAAGACGGAGATGATTAATATGGACTTCATCACATACTTTCCAAGTCCCGCAGACAACATGATTCAATTTGGGTGATTATCAATTGAATGAAAAAATCAATCCACTTTTTGCTGGTAAAGACAACTGGTTCGGCAGAAGATTACGCAAAGTTGTACATTCAAGAAGTGGTAAGACTTCATGGAGTTCCGATCTCAATTATTTCAGTTAGATGTGCATAATTTACTACTTAGTTTGAAGTTTCTCTAGAAAGGGTTGGCTTCGAAGGTGAACTTAAGCATTGGTTTTCATCCTCAAATAGATAGGCAAGCGGAACATACTATCCATACCTTGGAAGATATGTTGAGTCCTTATGTGATTTATTTGAAGGGAAATTGAGATGATCACCTACTTACAATAACAGCTACCATTCGAGCATCCAAATGGCTCCATATGAAGCTCTATATAGGAGAAGATGCAGATCTCCTATTGGGTGGTTCAAAATTTGTGAATCATGGTTGATAGGACCAAATATAGTTCACCAAGCCATGGATAAGGTGAAGGTGATTAAAGAGAGATTGAAGACGGCGCAGAGTCGTCAAAAGTCCCATACATATATGAAAAGGAGGCAATTGGAGTTTGAAGTGGATAATTGGGTATATCTGAAAGTTTCACCCATGAAGGGCATTATGAGGTTTGATAAGAAGGGGAAACTTAGTCCCAGTATATAGGTCCTTATAGAATATTCAAGATAATTGGTAATATAGCTTATGAGTTGGAGCTACCACAAAAGTTAGTAGTCATTCATTCGGTGTTTCTTATCTCCATGTTGAAGAAGTGCATGGATGATCCTTCATTGATTGTGCCAATTGAGAATGTTAGGATTAAGGAGTAGCTTATCCTATGAAGAGATTCCGGTTTAGACTTTAGATTGCCAACTTCACAAGTTGAGAACAAAGGAGGTTGTGTTAGTCAAGGTCCTTTGGAGGAACCCATTTGTTGAGAAAGCGACTTGGGAAGTTGAAGAGAATATGAAGAAGAGATATCAACATCTCTTTGAATCTGGAGAGAATGCATATCAAGGTACTAATTCTTTTCTAAGTACCTTATAAACTATGTGTAACCATATTGTACTTGCTTTTGATTTTGAGTGTTAATTTGATGTTACTATTCTTAGCATAGTGAAATAAATCTCATTCGAGGACGAATGTTCCCAAGGGGGAGATATTACAACATCTCATGACTCGTAGTAACCTAGAATAAGCTAAGAAACTAAAATTTTACTTTTGAAAAGAAAAAGGAAAAATCTGGAAAATTTCCTAAAGTGAGTTTTGGTTATTTTTAAATGGTCATAACGTCTAGCTCAGGATAAATAGAGTCAGTTTTTTTTATGGTTGGAAAGCCCTTTGATACACATTTCCAACAGCGCCACATTTGCACGACTTCGATATCGTGTGAGCGAGATATGCCTTCCAGAAGTTGGGTTGTTGAAGTAAAGAAAGTCCCAATCCGGATTTAAGTAAGGGCAAAGTAGACTTTTGATCCATCTATTTCCTAATTCATTCTAAAGGTTTATTAGGGGTAAAAACAAGCATTAGTTCAGTTTTTAGAAAAATAAATTCACGCTTAAGTCTTCGAGAAAAGAGAAGAGAAAAAGTACAAGGGAGAAAGATCAAGAATTCTCCAAGAACACTAAGGAATTACGAGTGAAATTCGTCGAGGGTGATCTCTATCAAGGTATATGACATCTTTCCGTGTTGGATAAGTTCACCCACACACCAACTTGTTTAATTCAGCGAATTTTGAGTAGATAGAATGATGAAAAGTGAAGTTATAGAAAACATTGTTGAATTCTTATTTGTTGAGTTATTCCATGCCATTAGTTAATTTGATTCCTCATTTGGGTTGTTTTTCGAGTATAATCTATTGGTATTGAGGGTATTAGTGATTCTAAGTGTTTGGAGAAAGATCCGTAGAAGTTTAGAGGGTGTAGAGACGAAAACGGAGAATAAAAGTCTAAGCGCCCGTCCGTCAGCCTTGGGGCACCGCGCCAGCCAGAGGCCAACAGGACAGACTCTTTCCATTAAACCCACGCGCGCCTCACCAGCCAGAGCCCTCAACACTGATTATGTCCGTCAGGCTTTGACACCCCACGCCTCTCAGAGCGCCAAGGGCGCTTGGAGACCCCATTCACTCCACATCTTTTCGTACTAGTTCCTAAGTGATGTACCCATATTTCTTAGTTGATTTCAATACTTTAAGGTGCATCTAAACACCATGAAATCATCCATAAACATGATATCATGAACCTTGAATCCATAATCCAATTCAAGGAATGTTAAGATCATAGTCAAAGAAGATAAGAGTCAAGTCGAAAAGTTAAGAAGCAAGTCAAGCAAGTTCTTAAAGTTTTCAAGAGTCCTAAACAAACATTCTTACTTTGTTTTAAGGCAAGCTACAAGTTGAGCAAAGAGTAATGAGTTAAGATAAGTTCTCAAAAGTTATAAGGGAAATAAGTATTTCCTAAGAGTGAAGTACAAGATAAGTAAAGAGTAAAAAGTTGAGTTTATTTCTCAAATGTTATAAGGGAACTAAGTAGTCCATAAGAGTTACAATTTTTTCGCATTTTGAGCAAGAAAGGAAGTTAGACTTCCAACAGAGCCCTTGACTAGTTTTAGTAAAGAGGAAACCATGATTTCTAAGAGAGCTTTTAAAGCTATGTTTGAGAAATTACCTCAAACCAGAGAAGAAGTTGTTTTTAAAACATATGAGCTAAGTATTGATGGAGTAGTATTGAGCACCGACATGGGGACACATTTTCTTATTAATTCAAGATCCCATAAACCATGTAGCCAATATGAACAGAAGAAGGGTCGTACTTTTTAGGTGATTCCTTAGTGCTTTTTAGAATAGACTAGTGGATCCACTTAGTTGTTAAGGTTCTATATTGAAGGCAAGGTATAGTACGTTCCTCTTGCAACGTGAGGTAAGATGTTGTACCATTTGATTAGGCTTATAGTGATGGTTGTCGATTAGAGAATCTCCCATGAATCTATATTATTTTCATATATAAGTAAAGTTAGGTTTGCTATTGCATTTTCTTTAACGAACTATGTTGTTTTACTGTTTTAAAAAACTTTATATCAATCACATGTATTTTTGTGGCCTTATATTACGCTTAGTAATTCAGGAGTTGAGTTGATCTAAGGTAAGTTTCTTATTGTTCCTTTCAAGCTTTATGTATTTTTCCGGTATTCAAACTCGCATGCTCATACATTCAATGTCCAGTGCCTCGTTGATCCAGTTTGAGCACTCAAAGTCAGTGGTGAGCCTCCTTGTATATGAAGGACTCTTTTATTTCTTTCAGTCTTTACAATTGTCGAATGTTAAGGGTTTATCCCAACATTCATCTTATTATTATAGAGGCTTCATAGACTGATAGTCAGTTATATAATAAGTTTTAAGTCTCTATTTGTGTAGCATTTCATATATTTTATTTTGAGACTTGAATGTTATTTTGGCTGAACATTTATTTTAAAGTTATCCTTCTGAGAACGGTTTTTGTTATTATTAAGTTAAGTCTTTCACTGAGTTAAGTAATTCAGGTCAAGGGTTCGCTCAAGGCCAGTAATGGTCATTGGGTGATAGCCACGTCCAGAGTATAGGATCAGGGCGTGCCAACAACAAAGAGGGGCTCGATAAGAAGAGGCTAATACTTTGTGGATCTGAGTTCTTGACAATGAATCTTCCAAACGTCACAGGTTCAAACACAACTGAGGATCCTAATTTTTTTCAAAAAAGAATTGCAAAAGGTGTTCGATGCAATTCACGTGGTCAATGCAGAGCGAGTTGAACTAGCTGCATATCAAGCTAGGAATGTTTTTAGGATTTGGTTTGAACAATTGAAGAAGGGTAGAGCTGAGGGTGCACCAATTTTGACTTAGGCGTTGTTTAATGAGGATTTTGTAGTGTGTGTCTTTCCTTGGGAACAGAGAGAATCTAAGGTACGAGATTTTCTTACCCTTAAGTAAGACTGCGTAAGTGTTCATAAGTGTGGTTTGAATTTCACCCAACTATCTTAATATGCTCTGGAGATTGTTGCAGATATGAGGAGCAGGATGCGTCTTTTTATTGCTGGGTTGTCCTATCTGTCAAGTAGAAAAGGGAAGGAAGCCATGCTAGTTAGAGACATGGATATAACAAGGTTGATGGCTTAAGTGCCGAAGGATGAGGAAGAGAAACTGAGGGACAGGGAGGCTAAAATACGAAGTAAATCTGGGCAGCAAAGAAGTAATGCATGCAAACCGTTCATTCTTTCAACATAAGAAAAAGGGACCTTCTAGATCATCTGCTAGTGCACCTGTACCCACAAACAAAGGTGAGTATAATAGTCAAAATTCTAACACATTAAAGCTAGGACTGCCCAATCTCAGGGTACTGTGGCATAAGAAGGTAACTGGGATCCTACATGTGCTAAGTGCGGTAGGAACCACACAGGTAAGTGTCGTGATAGCTCCATAGGTTGTTTCAAGTATGGAAAAGAGGGCCACGTATAGCCAACAAGGTAATGACAATCAAGGCAATAGAGCCCAGTCTTCGTCGGTGGCTCCTTCAAAAAGGGTTGCACCTAGAGGAGCTACTTTTTTATCGGCGGAGGAGCAAACCATCTTTATGCGATCACTAGTCATCAAGAGTAAGAGAATTCTACAGATGTTGTCACTGGTATGATCAAAGTCTTTACTCTTGATGTTTATGCGTTCTAGACCCAGGAGCAAGTTTATCTTTTGTGACTCTTTATATTACAAGTAATTTTGATGTTCTTCCTAAGAAACTCAGTGAACTCTTTTGTGTTTGTACACCTTTTGGGAAGTCTATTCTAGCTGAGCGAGTATATCGTGATTATGTCATTTCCATCAATCAAAAGGACACCATGGCTTATTTAGTCGAATTAGACATGGTAGATTTTGATGTCATTCTAGGTATGGACTAACTTCATGCATGTTATGCCTCCATTATTTGTAGAACTCGAGTTGTTAGATTCTAAGGGTCATTTCTCATAACTTAAGCGAGAATGTTAGTTTCTAAGGTGTGTGTCTATCACTTAATCTGAGTTAATGACTCTAGTGTTGAGATACCTCCTATTAAATAAGTTCCAGTAGTTAAAGAGTTTCCGAAGTCTTTCCAGATGATCTTCCCAGAGACCCTTATGAGAGAGAAATAGATTTTGGTATAGACACTCTTCAAAATACTCGTCCTATATCTATTATACCATATAGAATGGCACTATCAGTTTTAAAGGAGTTGAAGGAGAAGTTCAAAGATCTCTTTGAGAAGGACTTTATTCGATCAATTGTCTCATATTTGGGCGCTCCAGTTTCAGTTGTGAGAAAGAATGATGGTTCTCTTAGAATGTATTGATTATCGCCAGTTGAACAAGATTACTATCAAGAATAAGTTTTTTCTTCTGAGAATTGATAATCTCTTTGATCACCTCCAGGGTGCTACTTGTTTCTCTAAGATACACCTCTATTAGGCTACCATCAGTAAAGAGTACGGGAATGTGATATTCCAAATATAGCATTCAAAACCCTTTATGGTCATAATAAATTCATAGTTATGCCTTTGTTTTGACCAATGAAACTGCAACATTCATGGACCTTATGAATAAAGTATTCAAGCCTTATTTAGATATGTTTTTTTATCGTGTTTATTGATGACATACTAATTTATTCGAGTAATGAGAAAGATCATGCTAACCATCTCAGAATAGTTCTCCAAACTCAAAATGATAGAGACTTGTATGGCAATTTCTCTAGGTGTCAGTTTTGTCGTGTGTTTGTGGCATTCTTAGGCCACATCGTGTCTGGAGAGGGAATTAAAGTTGATACTTAGAAAATAGTGGCTATGCAGAACTGGCCTAGACCCACATCTCCAATTGATATTAAGAGTTTCTTGAGGTTGGTTGGATATTAATAAAGTTTCATATAGGGGTACTCATCTATTTATTCCCCTTAAACCAAGTTAACTCAGAAAACTAAGTTTTAATGGTCTGAAGTTTGTGAGAAAAGCTTTCGAGAATTGAAAAAGAAGTTTGCTACTTCCCCAATGTTAACCTTAACAAAAGGTACTCAAGATTTATTCGTGTATTGTGATGCGTCTAGATTTGGTTTGGATTGTGTATTAATGCAAACTGAAAAAGTTATATCTTATGCCTACAGACAGTTGAAAGTTCATGAGAAGAATTACCCAACCTATGATGTACAGTTGGTTGAAGTAGTATTTACTTTGAAAATATGGTGCAATTATCTTTATGGTGTTCATGTGGATGTGTTCACTGATCACAAGAGTCTTTAGTATGTGTAGATCTTCTATTGGATGGTTTGAAGTCGGTGAAGTAGGGTTGATAGGTCCAAAATTGGTTCATCAAGATATTAATAAGGCGAAATTTATTTAAGAGAGGTTGTAAACAGTGCAGAGTAGTCAAAAATCTTAAGTGATGAGTTATAGTATGAAGTGGATGACTGGGGTTTTTGTAATGTTTCACCCATGAAGGGTGTTGTGAGATCTGACAAGAATAGGAAGCTTAGTCCCGGTATATTGGCCCTTACAGAATATCTAATAGGTTTGGTAATGTATCTTATAAGTTGGAGCTACTACAAGAATTAGCGACTGTTCATCTGGCATTTCATATTTCAATGTTACAGAAGTGCATGGGAGATCCTTCACTTATCATACCAAATGAAGATACTGGTATCAATAATATCTTATCCTATGAGGAGATTTCAGTTCAGATTCTACATCACCAAGTTCATAATTCAAGGACCAAGGAATTAATATAAGTCAAAGTTCTTTGGAGGAACCAGTTTGTTGAGGAAGCTACTTGGGAAGATGACGAGGACATTAAGAAGATATATGTACATATCTTTGAGCCCTTAATTTATATACTTGATGTGTTAAATTTGATTTATGGGTGTTTGAACTGATAGATTGATGTTACACCCCTAGACTATTAAGAGTAATCTAATACGACAAATAATGTTCTCAAGGGGGAGATATTGTATCACCCTGCTATTTGAAAGAACTAGGAAGAGTTAGAAATGGAAAGAATCCTTTTAGAAAGAACGAAATATCTGGAAAATTGATTAAGTTACGTAAGTTTGAGTTTTGGGTCAACTTCAAATAACCATACCTCCTAGCTTAAGATGAGTTAGATGTGCTTCTAGACACTATAGGTAAGATCTTGGAATTATCTTTCCAACACCACCGAGTTTACTCAATTCAAGTTTGTATGAGTGAGATATGTCTATTTGATGTTGGGTTGCCTAGTTAACGAAAATCAAAACCGGATTTTGGAAGGGTAGTTTGGTATTTTCCTTATACAATTATCTTAATTTATATTTGGTAGTTATGTAGGGGTCTAAATTGAACTTGGTTAGTTTACACTTTTGAAAATTGAGTTTTGGCCTTAGAGAAGAAAAAATAAGAGGAGAAAAGAGAAGAAGAAGCAAGAATTGTCAACTTCTTGAAGCTAAGACTGTGGAATTCATCAAGGGGTGATCCCTACGAGGTATGTGAGATCACATAGCGTTGTATTAGTTTAACCACGCGCCAGTCATGATTCAACTATGCCAATTTGTATTAGTTTGAAAGCAAATGAGTTCTTGATGAAAATTTCGTTCGAAATCTTATAGGTTCTTATTGTTGAAATTTCTTGAGTTTAATTCATGAAATTCGGTATGATTTTGCATTGAATCTTGCATAAATTGGTGATATAGTTGATTCTATGTTTTTGGGGAAGAAAACAAGTGAAATTAAAGTTAGAGTTGAAAAAATAAAGAAGAAAATTTGGGGTTTTCTGGGGAGTAGGCTGGGATGTCGCACCTCCTAGAGCACCCACAATGGGATCTAAAGTTTTGGTTTGGAGCGTCGCACCAGCCTGATCGCTCTCTGAAATTTCAGGGTTGGTCAGAGCGCCAAGGACGCCAGTTTCCCACTTTTCCCCCTTTCTTTTTATGCTAGTTCCTTAGCAACATACTTATGTTTTCTAGTCGATTTCTATACTCTAAGGTACATCTAAACATCATGAAATTATCCACAAACATGATATCATGAACTTTTAATCCATAGTTCAATTCAAGAAAAGTTAAGAGTCAAGTCAGGAGGTTAAGATATAAGTCAAGAGAAGTTCATAGAGTTCTCCAAAAGTCTTTTACAAACATTTTAGCTTTGTTTTAAGACTTAATCTTTGAGTTGAGTAAATAGTAAGAGTAAAGTTCATTTCTCTAAAAATTATAAGGGAACTAAGTATTCTCAAGAGCTAAAATATTTCACATTTGACCAAGAAAGGAAACACCAATTTCCAAGAGAGCCTTCGAGCTAGTTTTTATGTAATTATCTCAAACACACAGAAAGGTTTTTGCTTTTAAAACATATGAGATAAGTGTATTTTGGGAGTTGTATTGAGCATCAATATGAGGATGTGAGTTCATAATAAGTCAAGTCTCCATAAAGTATATAGTCATCATGGGTAGAAAGGATCATACTTTTTAGATGATTCCTTAATGTATTTTTTAGCATAAACTAGTGGATCTACTTAGTTGAGGCATTCTATATTTTCTCAATAATGGTAACATCCTCTAGTCTTCCACCATGAATTCACATTTTTTGCAATAGCCAATGCCCTAGAGAATAACCTGTTACCCGCTCACCACCTTGCATACGTAGAGTCTTGAACTCACCATAGAGTGCTTGAAGTTGCACTCATTTTGCCTTCGTTGTTTCTTGAAACTTCTTTCTCATGGAACCTCATAATCCTTTTTAGAAGTATCCTTGCAAAAAAGGGTTTTTAGTATTGAGCAATCAATAGCCTGAAAAAAGATAAATTTTAGCCTTGAGATCTTTTAACCTTAGACTGTCCAAGTCCGCCCTTTGTGCGTCTAACAAGGCAGTACCAGTGGTTGGCTCTTGCACGCCAATGTTGACACTGGCCAAAACTCCTTGGACCTAAGGAAGTTCTCCATCAACATGCTTCAATGGTCGTACTGACCACGAAGTGCGGAATAGAGGGTTGAACAAAATTTTCAGAGGTCATCCTTTTGATATTGCAGTAGTACTAAAAAAGGAAAAGAATTAACCTAGCTCAGGTAGAAAATGATAGAAAAATTTTAACAGCAACAACGATGAAAAGAAAAGACTCGCAAGTGTGGAATTTTTCTCTGTATTGATATTACATAATATACAGTTACAAGTGTCCCTAGAAAACCTAGTAAATAAGAAACATATTTACCCTCCTAATAATTCTAAATGTAAAAATTGACTTCAGTACTCCTATAGCCTAAAGACTAGAATACAACTTATTGACTCCTAAGCAAATGCAACAACCTAACTACTAACCCTCATCTGATCACGTTGCCAACAGAACTCGAGTCTCATTCCTTGAAATATCATACTCCCTCCATCCCGTTTTATATTATATCACCTTTTTACATTGCACTTGCATTAAGAAATTATGTAACTTTACCCTTCTATTCTCATTTAATTTTTTTGAAACTCAAGTTTTCAATCAATGGATATGAATTAATTTGTTTTGATTAATTAATTTAACCAATGAACATGAATCATTTACTTAAGTTTTCTAAGTTGGTCTAATATATATTTTCAAGGCTAATAACTCAGAAAGGTAAAGATGGAACAATATGGTATGCATTGATTTTATGAAATGACAAGTATTATATACCAACTATTTATAAAAGAAATGACATATAAAATGAGACGGATGTAGTAAAAATTAACATGATCTGTATCCGTAGTCCTAGCTAGATGATAGTGCGCTAGACATTGCTAGCTAAGTTCGAACATGTACGCTGCCATACTACCGTTACCATTGAAGTCCCGGTGGGCACGGAGAGTGTTGAGTGCCTCCGATATCATTGATACAACGGTAGGAGAACCAAATCCCAAAAGCTAGTTATTAAAGTGGAAAAGCCCAAGGCTATATGAGATATATAAACTAGTGACCTTTGCCACACATCCTAAACCTTATCCCCATTTCGAAATACATTAATAATTATTACGCAATTTGCCTTCTTGTATAACTTCTCAAAGAATTGAACGTGATTCTTTGTGTACTTTGGTTGCAGCTAAACTATCAATTGGTATCAAATCAACATCTTTTAATAAAGGCTAACATCTGGAAAGACTAAAGATGGTTGAACCCACACAAGACCACCATGTTTTAATTATAAATATTATGGATGATGTAAGGGAGAAGAAGTACATGAAATTAACATAAAAAGGGAGAATCAGAAAGAGATGACAAGTCGTTTTATAATTATCCTACACAACATTGTCAGCCATGATGCCTACTGAGTACAAGTATTTTTCCTTCTTATATTACTCTTGTTGCATTATGTTCTGAGTATGGATGGATTGAACTTGTATACTTTTAACTTTATCTTGTAGTTGTTTAATTATTATTTCTCGATTTGTGTGTGTCAGGGTCATGCTAATCTTCTAAACAAGAAATTATAGTTGTCAACATGGTCCTTACTAATTTTTGATCGTGACACATAAATTTCTTCCAACATTTTTTTTTTGCTTTCAACTTTAGCACATTAGGAATATGCTATGGAGCAACCCTTCTGATAAGGAAAAGATATATAAGGTAGATTTTAGCTGGAGGATAATAGACTAGTTTCTGCCAGACATCATCCACCACTTGTTTTCATAATAATTGGAATACGAAATCTTTTCGTCTATATATTGATGACTATAATTTTAAAAAAAATATATATGTTAACCCCTCATGTTAATCCCACAATCACTGGTCCAGCAACCAAACAAGTATCCTAGTTGACTATTATATTAATTATACTTCCATGATGGAGTGTATTACATCTTGATAAAAATTAAATAAATTATTATTGGGCAATTTTCACATATAGTAAACATAAAATTTATATTTGTATGTTATAGCAAAATTTGTATAATTGCGCTCCATAGCAAACTTATATATGTATGATTCGCTATACATATACAATTAAAGTGAAATGTATAAAACGAATTGTATAAAACGAGAAAGAGAGAAATTATATACAATTTGATTTGTATAAAACGAGAAAGCGAGAAAGGTATAATTAAATTATATAAAACGAGAAAGAGAGAAATTATATAATTTGAATTTGTATAAAACGAGAAAGAAAGAAAGGTAAAAAGAGACTCGTGCAGGGAATATACAATTGAAGCGAATTGTATAAAACGAGAAAGAGAGAAATTATATACAATTTGAATTGTATAAAACGAGAAAGCGAGAAAGGCATAATTGAATTGTATAAAATGATAAAGAGAGAAATTATATACAATTTGAATTTGTATAAAATGAGAAAGAGAGAAAGGAAAAAAGAGACTTATGCAGGGAATATACAATTGAATCGAATTGTATAAAATGATAAAGAGAGAAATTAAATACAATTTGAATTTGTATGAAATGAGAAAGACAAAAGAGAACTAGGCAGGGAAATATTTGTATTGTATAATTATAAGTGTATAGAACGAAGATATATGTATTTGCTTGCGTTTATACAATTTTCTCTCGCTTTATACAATTAGAAACACAATCAATACAATTCTATTGTATAAAGCGAGAGAGGCAGGCGACAGGAATAAGCGAGCGAGAGAGGCAAGCGACAGGAATAAGCGAGCGAGAGAGGGAGGTGGCAAGCAAGAACATGAGGAAGAGAGGGACTGACAAACAATTTGTTATGGAACACAAATAAATCAAAGGGTAAATACTATATTTATTTTATATTATTAGTTTGTCATTTTATACAATTATCCCTTATTAGTATCAGTTAAAATTAAAGATTAAAATATTACTATTTCCTCAAAAATTATAAAATAAAATTTCTTACTCCACTTCAACTTTTCTTCTCACCGTACGCACCACACACCAATTTTTTTTTTTAAAATGTTACTTCGTCTCCTCCTCCCCCATCTCTTCAAATAATAATTTAGATATTATTTTAATTTAAAAAAAAAAAAAACTACCCCACTCCACATAACCTATGCTTTCAAAAAAAATTCTCATTTTATTATATATATATATATATATATATATATATATATATATATATATATATATATATATATATATATATTCAAGATGAAAAAAAAAAAATAACAGCGCAGGGATAGACGGGGAGGGGAAGAATTTCATTTTATTTTTTTAAAAAAAATATTATCAAATCTTTTTGGGCAGGAAGGGGTGTGGTCTGATGAATTCTAAGAAAATATTTTATAATAGATTTTAAAAAATAATTTGTAAAATAACTTTTAACAAAATTACTTTGTAAAATAACTTTCATAAATAAAAAAACAGGGGATTGTTGTGCTTTAAATTTTATTTAAAAGTAAATAGTTATTTTTGAAGAAAAATGCACAAGTACCCCTCAACCTATGCCGAAATACCAGAGACACACCTATATTATACTAAGGTCCTATTACCCCCATTAACTTATTTTATAAGTAATTTTCTACCCCTTTTCGGCCTATGTGGCACTAGCTTGAAAAAAAAAACCAACAAGCATTGGACCCACAAGATAGTGTCACGTAGGCCGAAAGAGGTAGAAAATTATTAATAAAATAAATTCAGGAGGGTAATAGGACCTTAGTATAGTATAAGTGTGTCTCTGAGATTTCAGACATAGGTTGAGGGGATACTTGTGCATTATCTCTATTTTTAATAACAATATTTTTAAAAAAAAAAAAGATAATGCATAAGTACCCCCTCAACCTATGTCCAGAATCTCTGACACACTTATACTATACTAAGGTCCTATTACCTCCTGAATTTATTTTATTAATAATTTTCTACTCCTTTTGGCCTACGTGGCACTATCTTGTGTGCCCAAAGTTTGTTGACTGTTTTTATCAAGTCAGACTCCTAATAGTTTAGGTATATATATATATATATATATATATATATATATATATATATATATATATATAATATATATACACACACACACACTCATTCGCTTATCGCTTTTGTGAGTTGATGTTTAACTTGCACCTAGAAGATTCAATCTTCCTTGAGATTTTAGTAGTTGTTCTTTTTTTATGCCTATTCACGAGTGGTTAAAGGGAAATTTGTTTGTTTTGATATTTAGTTTAAACCCCTTTCCCCATAGCATTCCATTCGAAGTAGTCGAAAAATTCTAAGATTGGGATAGTGGTGATGCTCTTTGATTGCATCGGCTTGCTTAAGACTAGGCAACGGAACCGGACGTACCGGTACCGTTCCGGTTCGTTCCGGTTCGTCCCGTTTCGGTTGCCTACGGGACGGGCCGGGATAATCTAAACCGGTACACGGAACGGGACGGAACCGTAATTCGTACCGTGTACCGGTACCGGTTCATTCCGGTTTTGGTCTGGTTTGGTCCGGTTCCGGTCCGGTTTATTTAATATATATTAATTTTTTTATATTTTATATTTTTTATAAATTATATTTTATAATTTAAATTTTTCAAATTAACCGCCCTGCCCGCCCATGCCCCGCCCTGCCCGCCCCTGCAGTCTGCAGTCTGCACTCTGCATAAAGCTGCAGTGCACTGCAGCTGCAGCCTGCAGCCAGCCCCCCCGCCCCCTACCCTTTTCCCGAGACCACCCAGACCAACGGCTTTAAACGGAAAAATTGAAAACGGCTAGTTTTTTTGTTTTTATAAATTAGAGTTGTGTGTAAAAATTTTATATTCAAATTACGACTTACAAATATAAGTCTGAGTATTTGAGAGAATATATATTTCCAAATTACATTCAAATTTATAACTTATAAGATTTAGCAATTACAGATTATAAATTCTAAAATTTCAAATTTTCAATATTCAATTCAATTCTAAATTCTTTATATCATTTGGTCATTTGGTGTATTTCAGAGGAGGAATCTTCTTCAAATTTCAAGTTTTTCGACATCAATATTTTAATTTTCATTATAATCGTTTGTTCTTACACAAACGTTTGGTAACTTCGTTCCACTCTCTAATCTTATATTTATTTTTTGTATTTATTATTTAACTTGTAAGTTGTTCTTGTTATATTATTGTTCTTGTTAAGTTTCGTATTTTATAATTTAGAATTTTATATCATGGAGTCTTCTAAAAAAAGTGGAAGTAAAAAAGGTCTAGTAGAATCAGTAAAAAAATTAGTTCAAAAAACTAATAAAGGTGCTAGTTTGTCTAAATTTAAAATTCCTCTTGTTAGAATAAATACAGATGAATTTACGCATGTGAATGAAACTAGTTTTTCCCGTCCCGGTCCTATAAATATTAATTCAGATAGTCCTATGACTCCCCATGAACTCTATGAAAGACATTATGGTATTAATCAAGAAAATGAAGAAGTGGAAACGGATGAACAATTAAATCTAGATGAAGAAGTAGATTCAGATGATACACCGACTAGCCCCGCCGCCGATCACAATACAGTCAATAGTATAGATATTGAAGCTCCACCTCCGGTTAGAACTACTCGTCCTCCTATTATTCCAACTAGAGGTAAGACCAAGGTACAACGTTCTTTAAAATCACATGTGTGGAAATTTTGTTATTTGAATGAAGAAAAAACTTTTAGTATATGTAATCTTTGTAAACAACATTTTAAATATACATCTGGTGGGACGGGAGGTTCAACGGGGGGATTAAAAAAACATTTGATTAACAAGCATAGTAAAGAGTGGTTTGCATATATGTCTTCTCTTGAAGTTGTTGGAAATTGTAATGTTGAAGAATCGGTTAGAGGATCAAATATGGTTCAAAGTGAGTTAAATACTTCGAACCCAAGTGGTCCTCTTACACATCGAACCTATAACAAGGATCGTGATCGTGAAAACTTTGCTAAAATGGTTGTTGTTTGTGGTTTACCTTTTAGTTTTGGAGAACATCCGGGTTTTATTGCTTATATTCGTGAAACATATAATCCTAGTTTTAAAGGTTTATCAAGAAGCATTGTAAAAAGAGATATTTTCAAATTTCAAGAAAGACATTGTCAATATTTACGTGCCTATTTTGAACTAATGGATTGTAGAGTTGCTATTACTACTGATATGGGTCGTAGTCCTAATGGTTTTGATTATTTAACTGTTACTGCGCATTGGATCGATTATAATTGGAATTTACAAAAAAGAATTATTGGTTATAAAATTTGTCAAAAGAAAAAAACCGGAATTTATATTGCTACTACTGTGTTGGAAATTTTAGATTTTTTTTGGTCTTTGTGATAAAGTCGTTAGTATTACTTTAGATAATGCCTCTGCTAATTTAAATGCTATTAATATGCTAGAACCTAGACTTTGTCCTATTAGTAAATATGCTTTTCATGTTAGATGTGCCGCGCATATATTAAATTTGGTTGTTAGTGACGGTGTGAAATTATTTGAAAATAGTTGTGATAAAATTGATAATGCTTGTTTTTACATTTTTCATATGAATAGTAGTAGTAGAATTAATCAATTTAAAGAACTTTGTAATGCATTTAAACTTCCGTTTAGAAAAGTTCCGAAGCATGTAAAAACTAGATGGAATTCCTTTTATTATATGCTTGAAGTTGCTTATGCATATAGGCAACCTATTACTACGCTATTTAATAATCATAATGCTTATCCTGAATTAAAAATTAATGATAGTGATTGGGATGAAGTAAATGAACTTAGAATATTTTTGAAATCATTTTATGATGCTACTAAAAATTTTTCTGGAATATATTATCCTACTATTTCTGAAATTTTAATAAACATATGTGAGATTTCATCTATTTTTTCTGAATATAAAACAAATATTTTATTCACCTCTGCTATTGAAGTTATGATTACAAAATTTAAAAAATATTTTTTTCCTATTCCTCAAATTTATTTAACTGCACTTCTTTTCAACCCCGAATATAAAGAATATAGTGCAAAAGCTTTAGTTGAATGCATTTATCATAATTTAGATATTCAACCTGAAGAAGAACCTGATTTGGTAACATGTCAAAATAGTATAAAATACTTTGCAAAAGAAATGTATGATAAATATTCATTCTTAGATAATGTTGAAAATCCTCAAACGTCTATGAATCAAGTAGGTGCTCATGGACGAGTGAAACATAAACTTGGTCTTGACTCTTCTAATAAATGTGAATTTGTTAAATATCTTGAACAGGGAACAGATGATATTACAAACGATAATGGTATACCGGAACTATTGAACTGGTGGAGGAATCGTGGAGCTCAATATCCAAAACTTAGTAGGATGGTGAAGGATGTGCTTGCAATTCAAGGATCATCAGTAGCTTCGGAGGCAGCTTTCAGCGCGACAAGATTTCAAATTGGAGACCAGAGATATTCGTTAGCAGAAGACAGCCTGGAGATATCAGTGTTATTTAGAGACTGGATAAATGCTGAGCGTAGAAATCAAGGACTTCCAAAGTTAGATAGTCAATTTGAACTTTTCATAGATTCAGCTATTGGATGTGGTAGTGATGATGGCATCGAAATTCAAGATCGTCAACGAGCTTTACCAAGACCAGAAGTTGATCATAATCAATCCATAGCTGAGTTAGAAAGAGGATTTACGGGACTATACAACTATTAGTAATTTAGTATTACATTAGAGACATAGTTGAAACAGAACCCTTCCTAGAAGGTGGCTGCGTAAGCTATGTACTCTACTAATAGTTGTAAAATGAAATTGTAATTTGTTACAAATTTAAATAAATTAAATTTATATTTTTTAATTTTTGTAATTGTTTTATCCTTATTTTAATTTAATTTTTGTAAAATTACAAATTTTATTTATTTAATATTTACAAGATACAAGTTATAAATATAACTTATAAAATAAATATTAATGAATATAAGTAATAACTTATAAAGTATAAACTTCAAAAGATTTAAATTTTGAAAACTTTATTAGATTACTTGCAAACTTAACAATAACAAAAAAATTAATAAAATATCTTTAAAATAAACTTAAGTTAAAAATTATAGTATAAATTAAAAAACTATTAATTTATACTTAAAAAAAATAATTATATTTTCGTAATTTAAAAAAATATCGTCCCGTTAATCCCGTCCCGTTCCATCCCGGTACGTTCCGGTTCATTCTGGTTCCATCCCGGTATATAGTGGAACGGGACAGAACTGATGAACCATCCCGGTAATTCCGGTCCGGTTCATCCCGGTACCGGTCAACATTCCAGTCAACGAATTTCGATCCGGTCCGGTACCGGTTCATTCCGGTCCGGTGACCCAGTTCCGGTCCGTTGACCAGTCTTAGGCTTGCTTAATCTTTAATCGTCTAGCTGTCCCCTAAGCCCCTTTCGCCTATGTTGTCTCAGTCTTGTATAGAGTCCATTACTTATCTTTCTTTGTTTGAATGAGACTATCTGATGTCCTTTCATCTCAAAGTAAATGTAATAAGAGTTCTAAATCCGGTAATTTCATACGAAAAGGAGTCTACGTAGTATGGCCCCCTATCCCTTCTTTTTACGCTATTTTCTCTGTTCCTTATTTGTTTGGGGCTAGACCTCAGCTTAGATCATCCTTGGATGCTAGCGATATATATAATTACTATTATTTGAGTTTTTTTAATTATTACATATAAATTATCTTATTAAACGTACATCACTACCATATATACTAACCGTACCTCTGCTTTCAAACAAATATACATATCACCACTTTTAATATTTAATAGAGAAAATACATAATAAAAACATTGAACTTATTCGCATAACTTACTTTAGAACTGTAACTTTATGGGTAATTCTTTACCCCCCCCCCCCCCTCCAAAACTCATTTCAAGTGAATTTAATACCTCCTTAATTGATGATATAACAAGGAAACTGTGATAACTCTCCCAAACTCGTGTGTAAAGGGTAAAAAGTAATTAAAAATGAACCAAATTCCAATTTCATTAATTTTGTCATTTTTCAATTCTTTCCACCCTTCATCTTGTTCACAAAGCCACCGTATGCCACCATGAAATCAACCATTTATCCATTCCTCTTCATCCATTCCCATCACCACCCCCACCTCTTCGATTCCATTAGAATAAAAAATGAAAATAGAAGGAATTTTGATTACCTAGGAAGGACAAAATGTTGGTTGGAGGTGTCTATTGCGTGGTTAAAGAGAACGGAAGTACTATATCTTAACACTCTGAGACGGGTGTTCAGTTCATGAGGAAATAAAATTGTTCGTATCGATGGTGTTTGTGATGGGTATTATGGAGTAGATGATGGGTATTGGGTAAATTCATCCATAAACATTTCGATGTGGTGCTTGTGGTGAATCTAATTAGCTGCACAAGTTTTCATTCTCACCACCATTTCAATATTCTGTCACTACTCTTCTTATAAATTTATTTTCAGACGTTTATTGTAGTCATATTTAGTTGACTTCATTTATGTTTGTGATAGGTATTGAAATATTTTGAAATTGACAGTAATGGTGTGGTATTTAGGAGTTGATTTCAACGATGGTATGTTAAGGAATATGAAATTAACGGTGAAGGAGGCGACACAACTATTGGTGATGAGTAATATAGAGTCGACGACTGCTGGTGATATTGTTATCGGTGATGAGTATTGTGGAGTTGATGATTGTGAAATGGTGTAGGCAGTAGTGATAATGTTGTGAATTTGATGGTAGCGGTAATGGAGGAACAGGGCGAGGAGTAGTTGGTGAATGATGGTGGATTGTGAAATATACGATGGTCAAATTGTGAGGGACGCTGAAGGTTGGGGTGGGTGATTTTTTATTTTCAAAATGTGTAAAAATAATTTTTTTGACATGTGGAGGTGCTTGTAGCACAGCTACCTTTACAAGTGTGGTTCTAGACTTCTGAAGGGATATTAAATTCACTTAAAATAAAATTAGGGATAAAGAATTATTTGTAAAGTTAAAGTGCTAACGTAAATTGTCCAACCAAGTTCATAAATTTTTTATGTGTTTCCCCTATTTTATATCATATATTATTAAAGATACCATGAGATATTCATTTGCCAAAAAAATAAAAAACTTGCACAATTAAACCATCCACGGTTCAATCTTTCATGTTAATCAATTATTTCTCTCTTATCAACCTCTATTTCCATCACCAATTTTCTCTCTTTCTTCATTCTCTCCACTTCCACCATTAAAACGTTAAAATTGAAATCTAAAACAACACAACAATTTGAGGTTGTGTCTATTAATCATTTTCAAAGTCATGTATCCATGATAGATTCTAATTTGTTTGTCTTCTAATTTTTAAAAGTTGAGGTAAAACTTCATTGACATAGGTTTTTTTTTTAATTATTTTCTTTCATGGCTAGTGATTCTTCAGATGATAAGAATGTTTATTTATCGTTGCTCAGAAAAAAACATGAAATTGCCACTGCGATTCTCAAAATTTTTCGCTACTTAATTTAGAAATAAAAAAAGCAATAACTTTAATGAAAAAAATTAGAAAGACAGTGCGTATATAATTTATTACAAATGCAAAGAGGGTTTATGAGTAATATAATTATGATGAACCTTAACAAGGAAGAAGATAAGAAATAGACTTTTTAGATTGCATTGAAATTATTGAAGTATCTGACATCTTATTGAGTTAAAATTATATGTGTCTATTTGTTATATCTAAGTAAGTGTGTAGGTATCCGAATGAATATGGGCATGTATTGGGAATTTATGTATTATTGGAGATGTACCCATGCATTGGGCACATTATTGATGTATCTGACACATTATTGAGTTAAAATTATATGTATTTAATTTTTAATTAATATATATGTATCTGATAAAATATACATATATCTATCTTAATAATAGTTGATGAATCTTAGTTAATAAGTCTAAAGTTTCTAAATATAAAAAAAAGGAATGATTTTGATTGTTTTGATTTTTTTTAGTAGTTGTGATATGTCAAATTCTTTAAACTAGTTGCTAACATGATTTTCTTCTTAATTAATGACTTTCGATCATATCTCTTAATTAGACACACTCCTTAATTAATAACTTTTAATTATATTCCTTAATTATACATACTAATTGATACTAGATGCATGTATATGAAAAGATAGATAATATGGTAAGGAATATGATATTACAAACTAGTGTAACCTAAGTTATATATTAGATCTCAAAGTAGTGTGAGTTGTGCAGGTTACCTTTTTTTTTATTTCATTCTTTTGTGTATAAATATGAGAAATAAAAAAGAAAGAAGTGTGAAATGAAAAAAGAGAAAATGTTTTTAAAAATAAAAAATATAAAACTATTTTTTTTGCATCTACACTATAATTTATTTTTTGTATTTGTAAAAATAAACTTTTTTAGGACATCTATGAAAAATTTAACAAAAAAGGAAGTCAAAAAATAAATTTCACCATTAAAACAATAAGCATTAAATAGATATTGAATCAAAGAACTAAAAATTTTTGACCTGAGACTATCTCTAATCGCATCAAGGTTCTTAGATCAATAAGTGATCCCAAGCTAACCTCATGTCATGGAATTATGCTAAGATTAACATAGTTCAATAGAAAACTATAATATGAATAGGGAAGCTTAATTTGAAATATCTATGTAAAGCAGATACCACTAAAAGTGAGTTGAAGTCCGAAAGAAACAACATAAGCAATATCTAATTGTTTGTCTGAAAAGTCTCTACTAATATGGGTTGTTATGACAAACTCCTAACTGAATCCAACATGGAACGTAGTGACCAAATGAAAACACAAGTGTTGTACTAGAAGAGATGATGAATCACCAACTGGGCTACTGCTGACCAGAATAATACTAACTGTGAGCTATATGTGAAATGTAAAATTTATATTATCAAACAATATATGCAGAAAATATGTGATCAATATGTTTAATATACTAAGTATGAAGGATATGCATGATATCTGAACATACTAAATCTGTAAAACATGTTGATGCAATAACCAAGTAAAATATCAGGAAGCTAAGGTATATTGATTTGAAATATATGAATACAAGGTTATGCAATGACTGAAAATCTGATTTGTTGGAGATACTAAAACTCTCGTAAATCAAGTGAGCAACTGCATAGAATTTAGTGTACTGCTACCACATCAAAAGGCGAGTGTTAAATACTTGTCATCTTAAGGGACCTGATAACTGGGCTATTGTTGATCCACTAAGCATATGTCTATCTAAAACAAATTCTATGGTGGTACGTAATTTTGGATCTTAGAGATCACTACAATAAAGGTCCATAGAAGCTAAATGGAAATCTTCATCCCTAAATTCTACTTGACGCTAAGTATAATTTCAATGAAAACATGCATAGATCTTGAAACAGTAATAATCTAATACATACTGAGTAGTTCATAGATCATGATAACTGAAATCATAGTGAGGAATACTTTATCTGAAAGCAACATAATCATAATATGTGAAAATATACGGAAGAAAACTTCATTCAAAAGGATCATAATTCATGAAAATCTGATAATCTAAGATATGCATTTGAAAGTAACATAGTTCTCTGATAATGAAAATACTTGTATACTTAGGGTTCAAGAAATAGCATTGAAAACATGAATTTCATGATTAAAACAATGCAATTTAGGTAAAATTGTGAGGAAACCTGATTTACATTGAACGTAGACAAAGATCATAGAAAGTTTTATCTTGTAGGATTCATAATCTTGAAATTCTAAAGTTTCTCTGGATCTCAATGGGTGAAGGGATACCCATTGATAAAACTTCCACATACATATAGTAGAAAACCTTGGCTTGGTTCTTGGAATGAAAACTTGAAGCTTGGAGTACTAGTTTCTTGCTTTGGGAGGAAACTTGAGAGAGAAGAATCTAATTTGGAAAAGTTATGAGGGAATTGGGAGTCTTAGGCTGATAAAATCTCTCTAATGTCACTTAAAACGACATAATATATGAATTAAAAAAAGTGACAAAGACCCAATTAACCATGACTTAATAGGTGACGGAGTTGTCTACTAACGTCTTCCACGGACCGTACACCACTTCATGGTATGTGAAGGTGTCCATGAAAGTAGAGCAAATTTGAGTCCTGAGGTTCATCTTTTATGCATGCCTCTACAGGTCATATACTCATCCACAGGTCGTAGAAGTACCCGTAGAGGATAAAATTTCTGAGTTCTGGGTTATTTGGTTCACGGATCAGTTCACGGCTCGTGAAAGCTTCTAATGTCCATAGTGTTCGTGAATCCTCTCTTTAGGAATTTTCCCAACCTGAGCTCTGGTCAACGGATCCCTTCGCGGTCCGTGAAAGGGCCCATACGTTTTTCTGTAACTTTCAGTTCCTTCTTATTTTCCAAAGCACGGTCTAGGCTTAGGAACTTTTGGGGTATAACCCTTGTATGGATTTGGTTCGCCTGGTTACTTATTATATTTTCTAGATACTTCTTCTTTGTATTGGAAATTTGCTGCACTCAAATTTAGAAACAACCAGTCTGCATAAACTGCATGTACTGTCTACCTTATCCAAACTTCATTTATAAGATTTCATTGAATATATTATTGAACTCTCAAAAAAAAAATTCTTGACGAAACAACCATAAGTTAATACACACAAAATAAAAAATTAGTTAGGTACAAATTGTCAATTTGTCACACTCTCTCTCTAAAACCCATAAGGAGCCAAAATAAGCAAAAGAAGTAATCTTTGCTCTCTCTCTCCAATAACTAACCAACGGCTCACATTTTCAATTTCATCCACAAAACATCATCCAAATTCTATATCTACCTATTTCTCATCCTCATCTTTATTCATTCATTCATTCAACACACACAAACAGAGCCATGGCTTCTTCATCTTCTCTCACTCTTTCTCAAGCTATTTTCTCTCCTTCTCTCCCTCGCCATGGCTCATCTTCTTCCTCTTCTCCTTCTATCTCTTTCTCCACTTTCTCTGGCCTTAAATCCACCCCTTTCACTTCCTCTCACCGTCGTATTCTTCCTTCCACTACCGTCACTAAACAACAGTTCTCTGTTCGTGCATCCTCAGCTGTAGAGACTTTAGAGAAAACTGATGCAGCCATTGTTGAAAAATCTGTTAACACCATTCGATTTTTGGCTATTGATGCTGTTGAAAAAGCTAATTCCGGTCATCCCGGTTTACCCATGGGATGTGCTCCAATGGGTCATATATTGTATGATGAAGTAATGAAATATAACCCCAAGAATCCTTACTGGTTTAATCGTGACCGATTTGTTCTATCTGCTGGTCATGGTTGTATGCTGCAATATGCGCTTCTTCATCTTGCTGGTTACGACTCTGTTCAGGTCTAATTCTTCTTCTCGAAAAAAAATGATTGTGTTTGTTATGGTTGAAATGTTTGAAATTCGGATTATGATTTGTGTGCTTGTTTTCATTATGTCTTGCTGATTATAGTTTTTGGTACTAATAATTGATTAGGAAGACGATTTGAAAAGTTTTCGTCAATGGGGAAGCAAAATTCCGGGTCACCCTGAGAATTTTGAGACACCTGGTGTTGAAGTCACTACTGGTTAGTGTATTTTGATACGACTATACATTAGGTTCCATATGTTTGATTTGTGAGTCAATATGATTGATTATTATCTTGTTTTGTTTGTTCTTAGGTCCTCTGGGGCAAGGTATTGCCAATGCTGTTGGATTGGCTGTTGCCGAGAAGCACTTGGCTGCTCGATTCAACAAGCCTGACGCTGAGATTGTTGACCACTATACGTAAGAGTGTTTCCTTCACTACGGCAAAAACAACTTTTAGCTGCAATAATTATATACATTAATAAAGTGTGCTAAAAGTCTTTACTGACATTAGTTAAATATCTTTGAATCCAATCTTGCTATAGGCTTTAGGAACATTTACGAAGAGTGCTAATTGTCGTTAAACATACATATTTAGTGGCAATAAGCTATTGCTGTTAATCAATTGCTTCCATAAATCATTTTGATGTAGTGCTTGCTCCTAAGATCGTTTTCGTTTTGTATACTCTAGTTTGACTGATGGCAATTGTTGTTGGCTGTTCAGATATGTTATACTTGGGGATGGTTGTCAGATGGAGGGTATCTCAAATGAAGCTTGTTCCCTTGCTGGCCATTGGGGACTTGGAAAGCTGATTGCTTTCTATGACGATAATCACATTTCCATTGACGGAGACACAGAAATTGCTTTCACTGAGGATGTTTCTGCTCGTTTCGAGGCTCTAGGATGGCACGTGATCTGGGTGAAGAATGGTAACACGGGTTATGATGAGATTCGTGCAGCTATTAAGGAAGCTAAAGCTGTCAAAGACAAACCTACTATGATCAAGGTCCAATATACACTTGAAGTTTATGTTGTGAACTGAAAGAAAAGATTTTAAAAGAACCTAACAAACATTGCTTTGACTGTTCTTTTCTCCCGACAGGTAACTACAACGATTGGTTTTGGCTCTCCTAACAAGGCAAACTCTTACAGTGTGCACGGTAGTGCACTTGGAGCAAAGGAAGTCGAGGCAACTAGAAATAACCTGGGATGGCCTTATGAGCCTTTCCATGTGCCTGAAGATGTGAAGAGGTACTATAACATGTTCATTTTCTCGATGTATTTAACCTGTTGCAGTTACTTATGTTGGTTATTATGTGCAGCCATTGGAGCCGTCATACACCGGAGGGTGCTGCCCTTGAAACTGAATGGAATGCTAAGTTTGCTGAATATGAGAAGAAGTATGCAGAGGAAGCTGCAGATTTGAAATCCATCATTACTGGTGAACTACCTGCTGGCTGGGAGAAAGCTCTTCCTGTGAGTAACTTGTTGCTAAGAACTGATAATTTCTGTATCTTTTGCAATATCAAATTTAGGATCTTAATCGTTTACTTGTAATCTGTCTTGATCTCAGACTTACACTCCCGAGAGCCCAGCTGATGCCACGAGAAACTTGTCACAACAAAACCTTAATGCTCTTGCCAAGGTTGTACCTGGTTTCCTTGGTGGTAGTGCTGATCTTGCTTCATCAAACATGACTCTTTTGAAAATGTTTGGTGACTTCCAAAAGAACACTCCAGAAGAGCGTAACTTAAGGTTTGGTGTTCGTGAACATGGTATGGGAGCGATATGTAATGGGATTGCTCTACACAGCCTTGGCTTGATCCCGTATTGTGCTACTTTCTTTGTGTTCACTGACTACATGAGAGGAGCCATGAGAATATCAGCCTTGTCTGAAGCTGGAGTTATTTATGTTATGACTCACGATTCAATTGGTCTAGGAGAAGACGGTCCAACTCATCAACCCATTGAGCACTTGGCTAGTTTCCGTGCCATGCCCAACATTCTGATGTTCCGTCCAGCAGATGGCAATGAGACAGCAGGAGCTTACAAGGTGGCTGTCCTTAAGAGGAAAACACCATCAATCCTTGCCCTCTCTCGGCAAAAGTTGCCACAACTTGCGGGAACTTCTATTGAAGGAGCAGCAAAGGGTGGCTACATTGTATCAGACAATTCTTCAGGCAACAAACCTGATGTCATTTTGATGGGTACTGGTTCCGAGTTGGAAATTGCTGTCAAGGCTGCTGAGGAACTAAAGAAAGAAGGAAAGACGGTGAGGGTTGTTTCCTTTGTTTGTTGGGAGCTTTATGATGAACAATCAGCTGAATACAAGGAAAGTGTCCTTCCATCATCTGTTACAGCTAGAGTTAGCATTGAAGCTGGATCAACATTCGGGTGGCAAAAATTTGTTGGCGATAAAGGAAAAGCTATTGGGGTTGACGGGTTTGGTGCTAGTGCTCCTGCTGATAAGATATACAAAGAGTTTGGTATTACAGCAGAAGCTGTTGTAGCTGCAGCTAAACAAGTCTCTTAGGCGATGTCCATTACAATTCTTGCTGGTCTACTCTTCTGAATGAGATAATGAATCGAGACGACATCAAATGGATAATAAATCTAAGATTAGGATAGAAATTAGGCACATTGATGTACCTAAACTTGTACACTACATATGTTGAGTTTGTAATTTCATTTTGGTCCATTGGTAAAGATGTCGCTTTCGCCATTAGAGTTTCATGTGTCTATGGCAATGAGATTTTTTTTCTTCATTTTAATCCATTTGGGGCATTCAACATTCTGATTTTTTTAAAAAAAAATTGAACTTGATGATATCCCACACATAGGGAAATTCTACTACAAAATCAAATTGTTCATGTACACATTTTCCTTATACATTTTGGATGGTTGAAAAGGGGTTATCTCCTCTTGAGTTGGGCCTACTATTTGGATATTGGATTATAGCCATTGAAAAAAATATATATAGAAATCTAATCTCTTAAAGGAAAAATGTGAGTCTTTCTAAGCAACAAAAAATGTGGCCCATACCAAGTGTTGCATGATGGAGACTTTGGCTGTAGTAGCTAAAATTTCTAGCTCAAAACTGCCTATTCTCATTATCTTCTCCCCTTTTCTTGAGTGATAAATTTGTGAAAGTTATGGGTCCTTCAAGCTATTTTTGTTTGGCCCTTATTTTGTTGGTTTTTCTTTTTGTTTGTTTGAGGCAACTAGTAGGCTGTTAAAGATGGCCTCCCTTCAATGTGGATAACATTTGTAGTTTTACCAAAAAGAATTGTGGTAGAGTAGTAAGTAGTCTTTCATTCTTAATAAGGTGTTTTGAGTTTGAATTGCCTTCGTTTGGGAGTATTTCACCCTCCAATATGGGACAAATTTGAATTTAGTCCGACCCCAATACGAATACTAAACATTAACTCAAAAAACAAACAAAAAAAAAACAGAATAGTGTTTATAGATTTAGCATTCTCTTTGTGCTTATTTTGCGTGCATGGTATCTCAATTCTTTAATTGTCTTATTACTTTTATCAACACATATATAAGATAACTATATCCACTAAATTTTAAAAACAAGTGTCGAAGTTTGTTTGCTCTGCAAATTTAAGCTTGATATCTCATGATTTTTTTTCTTAACCTCCATACATGAAAGATTGTAAAAATCATATCATATATTATTAAAAGTGTGAAGCTCCAAACCTCAAAGTTGAATTATCATTTTGTTCTTCACTTAAATATTTTTAAATATTTTTTTGATGTACAAAATGTAGAAATATATTTTAATAACTAATTAAATAATCAATGTTAAGTATTCAATTTAAATTATTGTATTTAAGATATAATGGAAGATAAAAAGTCATTCAAATGAATGAAATAGGTTACATTAATTTGCTAGGTGGAAGTTCAAACATTTCAAATGAAAAGTATTAAAAGAAATTGTTATATATTACAATCCCCAAAAATTTATTCCTCATCCCTATTTGTATGTTTTCTCTTTCAGGTTTTCTTTTATCGACAATATTGTGTAGTTGAATTTGGTTTAGACAATGTAAGACTCTCATCTTCCTCTCCTTTTTTGATATAAAGTTCTTATGGTATGTTCTTTAGTATTTTGTATTCCGTCTAATGTTTTAATTTTTATTTATCATATAAATCATGCTCAATTCTTTAATTGTTGTTTAATGATTTAATCTTTCACATGAAAATAAACTATTAAAATTTTGTTGTCACCATTTATGAGGTAGATTTTTAATTTCAGGGATAAATATATGATGTTTTTGAAGGCAGTTGAATTACTTTGTTGCTTCTATTTTTCATGATAAGTATTGGATATGACTTCTTTATTTGCTAAATAGATATTTAGTGTTTACCTTCATTACTGTTAGGAACTTGAATTTATTATTTTAATAATTGAAGAATTTTTTATAATGTCTTTATAGATTTTAAGAAGTTTATATTTGCTTCGTAAAGTAACATACGCTTTAAAGTAGAAAGAATGTTAGACAAAAGATAAATGACCGTTTTACTTCTATATTAAATTAAAATGTTTAACTATTTAATAAATTTGATATCAAACAGTAACACATCACATTAGTCATGAATCAACCACCATAATGTCTATGAAATATCTTTGTTATTGATTTCATGCTGGAGTAAATTATGATTTTTTTGTTCTTTTTGTATTCCAATTGGAAATATTTATGGTTGTGTTTGTCCTCCAAAAAGAAAAAAATTGGATCTATATTATATGTAGTTTTTTTTATATATATAAATATTTGTATTAATGTCCCACTAACTCTCCTTTATGTAAATATATACAAAAAAAATTGGATCTATATTACTATATATAGTTTTTTTTATATAAATATTTATATTAATGTTCCACTAACTCTCCTTTATGTAAATATAATAATTTTCACTAATTATTTTCATTATGATTTTTACTCGTACCTCTCATTCATGATCTCATATGAGTTAAAGTCATATATATGATCCATGACAACTCTTGTGTTCTTCGATCCTATCTATAAATAGTGGCATTTGACACAAGATTGTACACACTCAAAATAGTTGGAAAAAATGTATAACTCTCTATGTTCTCTTTTGTTTATCTCTTTTTTTTTTTTTTAATGTTTAGGTTTCTTTATTGTTTTCATTGTATAACATTCTTAATATATATATATATAATATATATATATATATATATATATATATATATATATATATATATATATATATATATATATATATATATATATATATATAAACATGGAAAGCTTCAAAATAAAAATTATCATTTTATCCCTAAACTTAATTAAAGTATCAAAAAATATATAAAAATCAATTTAATTATTCCTTTAAAATCAAAAAAATGGTGAATTTGGGTAAATTAAATTAAGTATAGTCCAGTTTCATTTGACTAATAGTTCATTTACTTTTAATATGACAATGCTTTAGGCTTTTAGCATTCTCTTTGGATGTAGGTACGATGCATTAATTTCAGAAATTAAATCTCTATTTTAAAAAAATGAAAAAAGACCATCTCATAATAATTAGGTCTTTTCAACTACTCCAAACATCTTATAACGTGAACTCTTCAGTTTCTCCTAACATCTCATAATAAATTTTGTCTTTTCTACTACTCTTAAAATCATGTTATAAATAAGTCTTTTTGCTATTTCATTTGGTTAAAATATACCTAGTTTCTTGAGTTTTTTGCTCTATCATCTTCAGCTTCATGTACTTATCTCAACTTATGGGCTTGTTATTTTTGTTTTCATTGTATTTGATTTTTTTTGTAGCACATAAGAAGTCTGTAGTAATATATATATATATATATATATATATATATATATATATATATATATAGTATTTCGGGATAAACGTGTGGTGTACTTTCTCAAAGACTAGTATTATTGTAATATGGAACAAAAATTTAAAAGTTATATTACAATTTTATCCTTACAATAAATTAAAATGTTATAAAACATTTAATTATTTAGCTTAAATATTAAATTGTATCATTTTAATAAAAATGTAGATGACTTTTGCATTTCCTTAAATTAATTCTTAATTAAAATATAAGGAAATAATTAAATGTTTAAAATGTGAAAAGATATATTTTAATTTTACATGTATATCCTAGAATAATTACTGGCATATGAAAAGAGTGACCCCCCATTTATCCGATTAATGCCATTGATTTTATTTATTTGATTTATTATTACTAAGATATTAAAAGTGTGTTATTATATATGAATGAATTAGTAATAAATT